>NDXB01003531.1:34753-69966 GCA_002631895.1 Agapornis roseicollis | reverse complement strand
TCAAAACACAGCTACTAAAGAGAAGAAAAACTGACTGCAACTGCTGAACCCAGGACAACAAAAAAATCTTTTCAGGTCACTGTAAGCTACAGTTCAGATAACTTTAGGAAGAACTGAGGTTGACCACTGATCTTTCAACTTAAGGACATTTTACAGACATACTTGTCCTGAGTATATCTGAACCTGAGAACTTCAGCACACCTTCTTCTTCCTCCACATATCGAACAAATAGAGATTTCAACTTATGACACAAAAAAAGTAGTGCTAATAGATACAGTAGCTCAAGGAGAATTATTCTGTGGTCTTGCTCTTGAAATTCACAGCCCTTTTATCTTTCTGTTTTACTCTTTCCTTTAGAGTTTTAGAGAGAGATCACTTAAGAAATTCCAGTGATACTGATCCTATACTCACTTAGGTCTTTTATATCTGGACTTTTGACAAGCACAATATTGTCCTTTACATCGATGATCCAAAAGCCCATATCAAGCTTTCTATTTTAAAAGTAGAGATATTTGTTTTATTATTATTTAATTTTCTTTCTTTTATTCACCCTTTCATAGCAGTGTTCTAATGTTAAATTCTGAAGCCTGACTAATCCTTAAAAATGTTGTTACACAGAGTAAACAACAGCCCATATTTGTTCTGGATACTGTGGTTCACTTGAGAAACAAGAGAATTAAAGGTTTTACCCTACCTGGCTATCTCATGAACCTATTCACTAACTTTCTTTGTTTACTAGGTCTCCACTCTCCACCCCAGCATGCAGATCATTGCTGGTCTAGGAAGCTCAGGCAGAAAGTTGTGCCAGTTTGTGTTGTGCTGATGCTTGTGCTTCTTCGCCTTCTCCTTTCCTGTACTCCTTCTTCTTTCTGAGATCACTTCTTGTTGTGAATTCTTAATTTTCAACACCAAGCCCCCAGTTTTCCCTGTCTAAGTAATTTATGCACAGAAACACAATGAATGATCAGCCTCCTGACTGTCATGTCTCTTCATTAATTGTAGGATTTAGGATGTGCCACTTTTGTCTAGTTTAGATATTATCAACATTTACAGCTAACCTGCACCAGTCGTAGCTAATAAGTAGTGGGCTTTTAACAGTTAAAACACAAAATATATATAACCATTTACAAAATCTGATGTATTAGCTAATGTACCAAAAACTTCTTTATAAAATGTCAGTATATTTCTGCATTTTAACTGTAATTTATTTTTAGAGGTTTTGAGAAATAACAGAAAGATTTCTCATTGCTCTTATATGTGATTATGTGGCACATTGCATATATAATACCACAAACTCTTTGTACAGTTCTATCCCAAATAGATACTAAATAGAAATTTAAATTGTTTAGTCTTACAGTTCCAAGATGACCTAGTATTACAAAAGCAATAGTAAGATCTCATTTTTATCACATGGATACTGATCTTTTGTTTTGATTAAGAAACACTTTCCATTAAGAAATATTGAAGCCTTTTTTTGAGTGAGTTTATACCTACATTATTTGTAGGAACTCTGACAAGGGAAAAGTTCTGGTGCCAGGAAAATACCCATAGCTGATGCCAGGAAATTATCTTCAGATTTGACTGGACAATAATGTGCAGAAAATTGCTGTTTTCCTGTTGGGGTTTTCGTTATTGCTTTTGGACTGGCAGCCTACCACAGCCACAGAGGATCTAAGCATGGAACCTTCCTCCTGCTGCAACCACATTAACATCCATTGCAGTAAGAAGTACTGCGAGCAAAATCTCAACCCTTTGCTTCTTGAGGCAAAGGTAGTTTTAGGAAAAGAGGTACAGGGATGATTATAGAGATGTGGAAGGCATATCTAGAATCTCCTACTTGTACTCCTGAAGATTAGGAGGGACACGATGCAGACATAAACAAATAAATGTAATCAGAAGAAAAGCATTAATTATAGCTAATTACAATTGACAACTTGCATGAATGATCACAGATCTTTCCCAACTTACTTTTTATAAGGAATTTCATATTCAACTGAATTTTCCCAAACTGTAATTCAATCTCTGCTTATGATTTTGTATTATGTCTAAAAGAATATAATTTCTGTTTGTGCCACATTTTACAAAAGAGATACTTACTTTTCCAAAACCCTTTTCTAGCGAATGATTTATGTCAAATGCCAATCTTTTATCTCCACTTGTTAGAACAGTTAATCTTGTATCTTCATTAGTAGCATGTGAGTCAGTGACGAGTGTGAAATCTGAATTGATGTTGCACAGGAAAGAGAAGGGAATTATTACAGTTGTGGATGATAAAATCTATCATGGTTAACATATTTGGTTTGCGTGTTCAGGTTTTGGTAGCAGGAGGGCTACAGTTTCTGTGAGAAGCTACAAGAAGCTTCCCCCATGTCTGATAGAGCCAATGCCAGACAGCTCCAAGATGGATCTGCCACTGGCCAAGGCTGAGCTCATCAGCAATGGTAGTAGTGCCTCTGGGATAACATAGTTAAGAAAGGGAAAAAACCTTGGACAAGAGCAATTGCAGCCAATGAAAGGAGTGAAAATATGTAAGAAAAACAGCTCTTCAGACACCCAGATTGATGCAGAAGGAGGGCAGGAGGTGCTCCAGGTGCCAGAGAAGAGATTCCCCTGCAGCAACTTGTGCAGCCCATGGTGAGGCAGCTGTGCCCCTGCAGCCCATGGAGGTCCATGGTGAAGCGGATCTCCACCTGCAGCCCATGGAGGACCCCACACCAGAACAGGGGGATGACTGAAAGAGGCTGTAATCCCATGGGAAGCCTGCACTGGAACAGGTTTGCTGCAGGACTTGTGACCCCATGGAAGGGACCCACAGTGGAGCAGTTTATGAAGAACTGCAGCCTGTGGGAAGAAGTCCATAGAGGGCTGTCTCCCATGGGAGGGACTCCATGCTGAAGCAGAGGAAAGATGTGAGGAGTCCTCCCCGAGGAGGAAGAAGCAGCAAAGACAATGTGTGATGAACTGACCACAACCCCCATTCCCTGTCCCTCTGCAATGGGGAGAGGTAGAAAATTTGTGAGTAAAGCTGAGCTCAGGAAGAAACCAGGGTTGGGAGAAGGTGTATTAAAAACTGGTTCTATATCTCATTTGATTCTCATTTTTCTGATTTGATTGGTAATAAATTAAGCTAAATTCCCCAAGTTGAGTCTGGTTTGCCCATGATGATAATTGTTGAGTGATCTTTTCCTCTCCTTATTTCAAACCACAAGCCTTTCATTACTTTCTCTCCCCTGTCCAGCTGAGGAGGGCGGCGATACAGTGGGCACCTGGTGTCTAGTCATGGTTATCTCACCACAGTTACTAGTTCTTACTCATCTGTGTTAGCATATGCTGCTGAGATCCTATGTGGTCATTTATTAATTCAAAAGTTTGCAAAATATCTATGGATAAAACACATTTGTCACAGAAAGGACATAGGAATGCTTCTAACATTTTTTGTAGTGTCATTATTTTTCTCTATAGTGTTTCATTGAGCCAGCTATAATAAGGCCAAACCAAGTAGTCATTAACAGTAGCAGGCTTGGCAGGAAATGAAACATCTGGCCCAGTAGGGAACAAAACAGTGGCCTCTCCTTGACTGCTATTGAACCATTTCCATTGAGGTCAACATTTTGGAGCTTTTGAATATTCTAACAGTTTGTATTTGTTACATTTGTTGCAAATATGTTGTGACCTGAAACAGTTACTGTAATTTAGCTTGTTCCCCACATAATTTTTAATTGCAAGGTACAGAGGTTTACTTCATACTGCCCTTCTGCAAATTGAAGGCTACCTGTGGAGCAGTGGGACAAATTAGTAGAGTTGGTATTGTAGTATTTCACTGATTTGTATTTCAAAATGGATAGATTGCAGACATCTAAGTAATTTCCACTGTTTACCTTCCCTATTTTTGTAAGGAGAAACTGTGTGAAATGGCTACTGTGCACTGATATATCATTAATTTCCTTTTTAAAAAAAGTTGTCAACATAGAAGCAGTTGTTATGAACCAGTTTCTGTAGACTCTTTTGAAGACCAGATGGAACATATAAAGAAATGGTCTTATTGTCTTATTCCCAAGGTAAAACGGTTTAATATCTTTTACTCATCTATTCCTTTAGAGACTCCAAGAATTGTTGATGCCTACAGTATGAATTTCAGAAAATTAGCCAGTTTTTGTTTAGAATATCTAATGATAGGGAATCTACTAGTTATATTAATAGTGTGAATTGCTATCTTCATTTTATCTTTAGTGGGCTGTTATTAACATCATGGGGTTTTGTCTCTAAGTTATACTGTTTATCCATGCAATGTATACAAACAATAGAGGAAACCAGCTGGCACAAATCCTTGTAATTCAAGCCGATTCAAGTTTATACCAAGTGATGGGCAAATCTGAAATTGAGTGCAAGCTATATTGGGAAGATATGATACTGTGCTGCACTATGATTAAAGCCACTTTGTCAGAAAGAGAATGAAATTAAAAAATACAAATTAAAAGGTGGTATGATGGATTAAATTAGAAGATAACAAAGGAAGGATTTTTTTTTATTGGAATAACAAAAAAAAAAAGTAATGGACATGCATGATATACATGTTACAATTGTCTATAATATTTAATATGGTTTATGTCTCCCGTCTCCTATTCTGAAATATTTGAATTGTAGAGTAATTTAATACTGTCTTATATGCAAATAATTGCATAGAGCTTTGTTAGAATGAAAGGGGTCACTAAACTGATGGTGTGACAGGAAGAACAGTGTCTAAAAATGATCATGTTAAAACTGCCCTTTGGGGAAACAGCTTGAACTCATTTTAAGCATCAGGGAAGACTAGGATGAAAAGAAAACCAAATCCCCTTCAGTGTCAAGACGGTGCATGCACAGTCACATTGTAATTTCAAATGTGATTGTTGGAATGCCAAGTAGCTGGAATTCAGCTTCTTGTCTCAAGTATGTATGTACTGAGACAGGGAGAAATATGGGATATTAACTGTTAAACAGTTAGACATATCTTGTTAGCATGTCTGGGAAACACTTGCAATATCAAACAAAAAGCCTATATGGAGATGCCAAGCCACTGAAAACTGTACTTGTGAAAAATAAAGGCATCTCTAACTGAATTGCATCCTGTAATTATGAAATGTATGTATTCAGTTATATGGAACCTAAGGTGTCAAATAAAGGAATCTATATTTGAGGAACTAAAAATATATAGTTTTTATTTTTCTAATACTACATGCAAAGAAGTCTCTGCTGATGTTCATGTATATTTGACATGCAGAACTGCAACAGCACTTAATACATTAGTATACATGAAAGAAACCTCATATAAATCTTTATGCTATCTATTGAAAAACATTTACAAAATGTGCTTTGGCTTGACTTTCATTGTTAAGCATGAACATAGTATTGCAGCATGTTACCCATCCATGCATTTAATAATGAACCTTTTTCTTCTCATTCTGTGTTATGATGAGTCATTGTTTTGATGGGAACCTCAGCCAGAAAATTCAAGCACTCTCACCTAAATGTCAAATTGATGAGAATCCCTTACAAAGCAGTAAACCAGAACAGCTCTTACTGGCTGTGATGAGCAGTGCACACCGAGGATACTGAAAACCTCTGAGGGTTGCAGCCTGTGAAGAACAGACCAGATAGTTCCATTTTAATATTATGCACTTTTCTCTTTAGGAAAATTTCATTATTAACTTCAGCTTGAAACAGAGGTTCTGACATAATGCTGTTCTTAGTTGTTAACAGCTGTATCTTGTATTGAATATACTGGATTCTTATTAGTCTTCATTTAATTTTTGTTTAACAAATGTTCTTTTTTCTTTAAAAGGCCATCAATACTATCAGTACTACAAATCAATAATTATGCTGCAGGAGATGCATAGCTTACTGTACATATAAATACGGTGTATGTGCATATGTATGTGTGTATATATTCATACACACACTCATCCCCATTGTTTGTTTAGGTTATTTAAGGAAAGTTTCCTCTCTTCAGTAATGCCTCATCTGATGTCTGAATACTTTTTTCTCTTTGTCATTATAGATGGTTTTTCTGCATGTGGAAAGTGAGCTGTTCAGTTCACATACTTTCAGATCCTGCATTTTCAAGACAGGAAAGAGGATTTTGGAGAGGATATAACATATTGGATGTTCTGAAATGCCATAGGAAGATGGGATTAGTGGGTTCCTGCTGCTGATCTTACACATATAGGTGCAGCAGGGACTGCTGGCTTCCCTGGCCAGGTGCTGGTGGCACCAGGGGTTCCCCATGGAGGGTCCATCAGTGCAAAGCCTGGCAGCCAGGGCCAATCCCAGCACCCCAGCCAGGAGCAGGGCAGCTGGGGTCTCTGCAGCAGGCCCCTCCCTGGGGAGATGGAGAGCAGGGTCATGGGGAGCTGGAGACTGGCCCTGCTACAGCATCACTGCAGTAGGGGCTGATGGCCCAATGCAGCTGACATAGGGTGTTTTGACGTGGGCAAGAGTTAGACTGGTGTGGTGGGGAGGCCATAAGAGTCAGGGCTGGTGGTGCCCATGGGAGCTCCAGAGTAAAGCTACAGAAGAAGCAGCAATTCAAAGCCATAGGATTTGTTTCTCAAAATTCCTTGCTGGGATTTCACATCCCTCACAGATAACTTCTGCTGAGATGTAGGCCAACAGTTTCCAGAAACGAAATGCATATTGATCTGAAAGAGCAGTGAAAGCGCTCTCATTTGTTTGACTTGGCAGAGACTGATGGGTATAAATGTTTTGAGTCACTGTTTACATACCCTGAATATCATCTCTGTCTTCTTAAAAAGCCTGTTAGTTTCATCACTATTTTATGACAAGGCAAAGATTGCGTTGGAAATACATAGGTTACTGACATACTGCACTGCCAGGCAGTTGTTTGCCCTGTTAGACTTTGCAAATGATTTGGGGCAGAGAACCAAGCCCTTGCCTGCCCAGGCAAGGATAAGCAGTCTGTGATGGTTGGAGGCTAGTCCTTACTGCTAGCTAGCACAAGGTGAGTGTCAGGAGTGTACATGTTTAGTAGCATGATCACGAGCTGTTCAATGCCAGCTGCCCTCAGTGCCAAAGGATGCCTTGGTAGGGATGTATCTATACAGTCTAAGAAGCACATTTGTCTCTCTCACTCCAAACTATGACCTCTTATTCCCTTCCTATAAATGCAATGCATCAAACATTTATTATTTTCAAGTGTTAATGAAGTTAAAACTGGGCAACTTTAAGAATTTCTGTTATGTTCAAGCAGCTCTGTATGTAATGCGTTCTTGCCTGCTTGAGGCAGAAGAGGTAGGTTGTCTTTGAAACTGCTGTGTAGTTATTAGAGTGCTGTTAAATTTGTCCAGAATATGACCCTTCTTTGCTGTAGGACATGAAATGAAGAGTATTGTTAATCAGCATGAATTAGTTTCTGTGATGTTTTCATTTGAGAAAAAAGTATCTGCTGCACACATCAGGTCACTGAGTCTAAACTTTAAAGATCTAATACTGCCTCTACCAGTGCAGGCTGTTGAATCTTAGAATTTGTAAATTGGTCATTTAGTGTGGTTCGAATACTTACTTGCACTCAACAGGAAAAAACACAGATTTATTTAATTATCAAAAAGTTATTTCTAAATTTACAAAGTTAAAACAAGGAGTTAAATGTGCTGCCTGACTCTGCTGTTCTCCAAGTTCCCTAAAACTGTGCTTTAGAGACAAATAAATTGGTTTTAGTAACTGCAGGTACAGTGTAAAAAATCTCAATTAATCAGTTGAGCTAAATTAAGAATGACATGTATAATAGTATTAAAAGTTTCTTCATGCATATTGCTTTTGAATGAGGTATTGTGAACACTAGTCATAAATGTGTACTAAACGGAATAATCATATTAAGGAATCAGTAAACCATAACTTGATATATTCTTATTTGAATGCATGGTGAATGACAGACACATTAAAATATACTGCAGCTGCCTGGTAAATAATTTTACCTTCCTTAGCAATTATTATGCACAGGAATACAACAGAACTGTCTATCAGTCCTGAAGTCTCTTCACAATTTGTATAAGAATGAATACAAATCAATAGTTCTGTTGTATCCTTTGAGCAACCAAGATGGATGAGAACATGGCGACAGTCTGTCTAGGCAACACAAGACAAATGTCTTCAGTGAGTAACAGGATATGTATCACAATGTTTTCCTTTGTTGGTTAATCAAATACATTTCTTTATTGAGTTTGGTGATATTATACTTGTTTTTGAAGAACTGTTTCAACATGCTGTTAGTTTTTCTATCACTGTTATTTCATTCAAAATATTGAAGGTATTTATTTTGTTATTATCTTAAATTGTTGAGTCGTTTATTTCCAAATATGTCCTTTTCTTTAGAAAACCTTTCCTTCACACTAATACCAAATTTGACTTGTTTTGTAGCACCTATTCAGCCTCAGAAACTATAAACATCTCCAGGAATGTTAGGTTTCAAACAGTAGATATTTTTTGATTTAGGCTTGCTACAGTGAAATCAAGTACCATTCAGTCTCTTAACATGCTGACTTGCAGAGGTAATTCTGAAGTTTTGAGAGCATAGATACATGTCAGGCCCAATGCTTTCTTCCCTTTCTGGAGCCCCAAGTATGACAGTCAGCCAAGCATATTAATTATATAGAAATAATCAACTGCATGGATAGAAGCTAAGGGAATTTATTTTCTTCAGAGCAGTTTTGCTGTGGTCCATAAAAGTTAGTGTTTAGGCCCCCAATAGACTCTGATGTGCTGTACTTTGAGAAAGACACAGATTAACTGAAGAATCTAGAAATCACTGTGACTTAGAAATGATGATTTCAGGGGGAAAGTGAGTACATTTTTTAAGTCTAAGAAACAAATCGGGGTGGGGGGGAGAGGAGTAATTTATCGACCTTTTTTTTTGGAGAGCAGTGGCAGAACTAACGGCCTCAGTATCTCCATTACAAAGATTTCAATTTGAAATTGAAAAAAAGAAACTGTTTTGGTTGTAGGTGTCTAGGTTTTGCTAACAGGGAGCTGCAGGACAGCCTCTGTGAGGAGGTTCCAGCTGGCTATAGCCAACCCACCACAGGGCATGGCTGAACCCCACAGCAGAGGTGGTGGTGCCATGGGGAAAAGGTGTTTAGGAATGGGTAAAAAATGCCCCACAGGCAGAGAAGGGGAGAGCAACAAAGTCAGAAGAGGAGGTGGAGGAATTGCTGCAGGCACTGGAGCAGAGATTCCCCTGCCCCTTGGGGAAGAGCCCACACTGGAGCAGGTGGTTATCTCCTGAAGGAACTGCAGCTTGTGGAAAGCCCATGCCTGAGCAGGGAAGAAGTGTGAGGAGGAAGACGTGGTAGAGAGAAGCCAGCAAGTACCAACCATAACCCTCCATCCCCCTCCACTGCTCAGCAGGGCTCAGCAGGGTGGGTGCTGTACAGTATGCTGGAGTGAAGAAGTGAAGTTGAGCCTTTGACAAGGGCGAGGAAAGGTGTTGTTATAATGTTTGTCTTTTTGTTTCTCACTACCCAAATCTATCTTAATTGGCAATAAAATAAATTAATTTTGCCCGAGTGAAGTCTGTTTGGCTGGCAAGAGTAATTGGTAAGTGATCTCCCTGTTTTATCCCAATCCCTGACCTTTCTCATCCTCTTTTCTTTCTCCATCCTTCTGAGGGAGCAGCTGGGTGAGCATTTTACTGTTATGCAAGGCTAACCCACCACATGAACAAGTAAATTTTCTCTAATGCAAAAATGAAAATGCTGAAAGGGAATGCCCAGGGAGGCTTTGGAAATCTCATTTAAGATCTCTAAAAGAAGGTTAAATCAACATCTACCAGAATGAGCTAGGCAGAGGAAGGACTAAATAATGTCTCACAATTCTGTACCTTACTTTGTTATCATTTGGTAAGAATGAAGCACTCAAAAAAACAAACAAACAAACAGAAAAAAAAAAAAAACCCAAAAAGCTATTTCTGGACTTTTTTTTGACCAAGGAAGAGATAATTTTCTTCTGTATGGAGCATACTATAGTTCACTTTAGAAAAGACAGCTAAGGTAAAAAACAGCAGTTCCATAAAAATGTGATGAAGGAGAAATCAGTCACATTGAAGTACAGTGTAGAAGTATAGAGAAACACTGTCATTTTGCATTCATCATCTTATTTCTTTAAATAACAAGAGGTTGCCGACCAAACAAAAACTTTAAAACTTAGAATAATGTTGTTTCAGCAAGTGTCCTGCTACCTTGCAGTTTTATCCTTCCTATATAGTTTAAGAAAGTTAAACTAAAAAAATGGAAGGACCACTGGAATAATGATATGAATAGTGAATCCACCTGGAGAAAAATAACCAAAAAGGCTGTCTTGTTCAATTTAATATGGCAGTTGCAATAGGTTACCAAGCTGATCACTCTTAATAAATAACGTATGTGGTTAAATATAAGGGTAAAAAATTAGTCATTAAATCAAAATACCACATTAGCCTAGAATCCAGACAACATAGCTCAAGAAAAGAGTATTAATGGTACACTGCATTTCTGCTGGTAACGAGGAAAAGAGTTTTAGCCATTAGAAGAAAAGTGACAATATCCAAATACTTCATTGTAGCCCAGAACAGATCCTGTGGCCTGTGTCCATAAGATTTAAATTGATTTACTTTGCTTAGATATTTAGAATAATTTATAATCAAAACATTGGTAGACTCAAAACATTCATCTCTTCAATGCTAGTCAGAAATATTGCAAATCACATTTTTAAAACAAGTATGCAAAATTGGAAATTTGATATGCAGAGTACACAGGAGCAGAGAAAGTTCGATTTTATAGATTCTGAAGAAAGACATTGTGTCTGTTTTGTTGTCTACTGAGATGCTATGATCCAGTATAAAAGAGAATCATTGTGCATTAAGAAATTGAAATGTATCTACTGTATTCCAATTATTACTTTGATTTAAATATTTATAAAGCTGGACATTCTCCCACATGAATCCGATGTAAATCATCACTCATAGATTAGCTGGATAATGGATCTTTAAGATAAGGTTTGTTTTGTTTTGTTTTTTTGGGTTTTTTTTGTTTTTTTTTTAATAAAGAAAGTAGAATTTTAAGCAAAACTTTAAATAATCATCCTTTATTTTGTGTTTTGTCAGCTGATCATGGCTGAACAGAAACAGATACAAAGTACAACAATTAATAAAAATAATCTAATAACTTTGGGTGAAATCAGTCTCAAAAACTTTTTTTTCCTCTATGAAAAAATACAAATCCATCTGAGCACACAAGTAGATTATAAGACTTGACTTTCTTTCATTGTCTTTCACGTATACATAGTTGCAAGTTGCTTGATAGTTGACTAATACCAAAAGACTTATCAGGTCATCAGCGGAGACAGTATAATCTAAACTTGTTAAATTTGTATCATCCAGATTTATTTGCATATTTTAATTGAGCAATAATCTTTCCAGATTAGTAGCTTTTCCAAGATGGTTGCTGAAATGATGATGTTCTTATAAATGCCATTTTAACCATGTAGTCATGTTTTAAAAAATCACATGAAACTCACTTCTTGCATTTAGAAGGGGGAAACAGATCTTTTTTATTCCACTTTTTCTTTTATTCCACATTTCCATTCAAGAGACTTCTAAATTACAGAATTCTAATTCCAAATTATGATATAGTGTTTCATTTTGCAAGAGATAGTAGAACAAAATGGGGAGGGGAACAAATGACTTAGAAAATTGCTAGTGCTATACTTTGCTGTTTACTTCCTTTTCAGTTTGGGTGGCCAAGATATTAAAGCAAGGGAATAAATTACTTACATTGTAATCTCCCTCAATGCAGAAAATCCTACAGATCCTTAGGTAAGTACCAGAACATTTCCTGAAAACATCAAGTCAACAGAGAATATGTGTCTGAAAGTGAGAAAATAAAAGCAGTTCAAGCATTATGACAAACCTGTATTGGTTGAGCTACAAAGTGCTCACTCTTGAATTGACATCTAATGACACATTCATGGAATGCTATTAGCTGTTAATAAGACAGATTTATCATAGGAGCAAGAGATAATGCAGTCATAGAGAAAGAAAATGGCGCTTATAAGGAAAGGGAAATTTTATCTCTCAACTTCTGACTTCTTGAAAGATTTTGAAGCATTCAGATACAGCCATCAAAAGCTTTATTATGTGGAAAAAATTGTATTTCCTCATTTTGAATTTCAGTTATGATATTTGTAAAGGTTTAGAAGCTGTTTATTCAAGGTCATTTTCTGTGCTGAGTAGGTGGTGTGGGTTCACAAGAAAAATGCTGGAAGTAAGTACCTTTCTGGAAATGAAAAATGAAATTTCTCTGTTATCTCTAGGCACATGTTTCTAGACTATCTGGCCATGTCCTTCTGTAAAATAAAGCATTTGACACATTATGCATGAAAATTCAGTGGTTCTTGCAAACTTCATGGGTACTTACCATATAGCAGCACAACTTCAGTTGTATACTGAAAGACTGAGTTTCTACATCTTGTAAAATTAAAGCAAATATTTAAAGAAATCCATTGCATATTTTGAGAAACACAGTATTTAAAATGTGAGATGATCATACACACATACACATCTCCCATTCACAACTGAAAATCATGGTAAGATATTTTAAAGGGCAGTGATGAAAATAGTGTTTTACAATAAATTTATGATTTTGTGGAACATGAATCAACAACTGTACAAAAATAACTTTTAGCTATCTCTTCAAAGAGATACCTGTGACATTGAGAAGAATCTGTGTTTAATTTTTTATAATGTCCCCAAACTGTACACGTAAGGATAATTCCTTGGAAGCCTCAAAGAACATTCTAAGGTGGACTCCCAGAAAGACTTCATTAGGTCTTATAAGCTCAAATAGGGTGGAAGTCCCATTGCTCCCACAGTTTGACTTTTTTATGGCAAGATGTGCATTTTCATTTGAGAACTCCCCATCAGGCATCATTCACAGTCTTTTTCTTTATATCTCTTATTGGATTAAATTCCTTAATTACTTTGGGGAGGGGGTTCTATTTTTTTCTTTTTTTTTTTTTTATTAGCCTATTTTTCTTGGTATACTTTTTTGGTAATTAAATTGAAAAATGAATACAAAGAAAATGTGATTTCTGGTTAGTGTAGCTGTTAACACATAAATTATTTAAGATCTTCAGATGTGCTTGATATGTCTTACCTTTGCTACTTTACTGTTTAAAGATCCCGGTCCAACCTAATAATACTCAAGGTTAATCTTTATGAATTAAATCCAAGAAGAGGAGTTTAAATGGCATTTAAATGAAAGTTCTTTTCATAAATACAGAATGCCTGCTGCTTTAATTTCATATGCACCTCTGGTTTTGAATAAAAAGTTTGAATTGAAAGACAATTGTGAGTTCTGCTTCTGCACAACTCAGCACCTAAACCCATTTAAAATTCAGAAAACAGATCTGCTCTACTTAGTAGGTTTTCTTAGAGCCTACTTAACACAATTCACAGGAGTGGGATTCTGTACTCTATGGCGACATCCCAGTTTTAAAAAATGTAATAATTTAGTCACTAACATACATATAAAGGAGACTCAGCCTTATGAAAACATTCAAACTCTGTTTGCTATTTCTTGGCAACGCATCTCGAAAATGGTCTATAAACTGTTTTGTTGAGAAGAAAATTGCTCACTGCTGCTGAAATTTGTCTGAGTGTGGCAAGGAATTCAAAAATTACTGGAGAAGGAGAGAAAGTCAAATAAGATACAGCTGAAGTCTATTCACAAAAATCTGAGTCTGAGTTATAAGACCTCAGGTCACATATTTTCCTAAGAAGGCTTTAAGTAAAAACCAAAAGTAGAATTGGAAACAGAGACCATACATTTCCCAGATAATGTGTCCATTACACTATAAACCGGTGCTCTCATTTTTGTTCTCACACTAGATACTGAAGATGAAATTTTGCAGGATGACACTATTTGGAAACATCTGGTTTTCCTGTAGTTCATGTAAGACACCAACACTCATACTCCATTTTCCTATTTTCTGTATTCCATGCATGAGGTCACAGGCAGAGAGAAAAAGACAGCACTGTAATTCTTCACATTGAAATGTCTAGCAGACAAGCATCCAAGTTCAGAAACTGAATCTGAATTCTGAGCTGGGAAATGAAATCACCTTCCCAGTTGAGAAATCATCAAGCTGCTCTCTGGAAATAAAAATGTCCTCAAACTTAATCTTAAAATTGTGATCTTACACTGTCATACTAGAAGAGTATCTCCAGACTGAGAATATAAGAGATTAGGCAAGAAAGGCAGGCTCTGTTTGCCTTGCAGCCCAATGGTTTGTGTTGCTGGTTCCATGTAGTTTTGACAGTTGCATTTCACAGAATAGAATATATTCAACAAATAATGTGACTATTGCAACACGCCATGGAAAACAAGAATGTAGACTCTTGTTGAAAGAGTTTGAGAACTAAAATCAGTCATGTTCTCAGTAAGGGTAAGCATTTCAATATCTAAATTACTATGCCACACCTTAAGCATCACTGAATGAGTTTTCACCAAAATATAAGTGGTACTGTGTGTAAAACTCAAAACTGTTTCCTAATTACACTCAGAACATGTCTACCAAATTACTTAGAGGCACCAAGACCCAGAGTTTATGAATCTCAGATGGCCTTAAAAGGCAGATAAGAAGAAAAATTTACACCTTTGGCATACATGGAAGAGAGTTTTAAATGTCTAAACAGCTTTCATGAGAAATAAAGGCATTAGGGATGTTTAGATTTTATTTTGCATTTTATCCCAGGTGTGTAAGTGATAGCTATGTCCTAAATGGGATATAGCTTTATGTCTGCCTTATGCGTGGCAGGTTCTACAGAAGCTAAACCAAATAATTTCTAACCTAAAGATAGCAATGTTGTAGAAGGTATAAATGAATACACAATTATTAACTATTTCTTGGCTGGGTTATGGGGAGGGACACTTCATTAGGGATGTAGTGACAAGATAAGGGGTAACCGGTTCAAACTTAAACAGGAGAAGTTTAGATTGGATATAAGGAAGAAGTTCTTTCCTGTTAGGGTGGTGAAGCACTGGAATGGGTTGCCCAGGGAGACTGTGGGTGCTCCATCCCTGGCAGTGTTCAAAGCCAGGTTGGACAAAGCCTTGGGTGGCATGGTTTAGTGTGAGGTGTCCCTGTTTATGGCAGGGGGGTTGGAACTAGATGATCTTAAGGTCCTTTCCAACCCTAACTATTCTATGATTCACTGATTCTACATTTAGATGTCTATAATGTTGAAATCCTATTCAGTGTATGAAAAATGGCAACCATCATGCATTGAATTTACTGATGGGAACAACTATTTTGAATCAAAGACTTGTTGATTAAAGCTGTTGATTAAACTGTTGACTTATATTGTTAATTTTACCATTTTAAATTTTACTTTCTATAATGCCTGCCAATATTGTTTCATGCTTCCAATGGAACACACTAAAATGGTTCATAATGTCATCAAAAGTAAAAAAATTAAATGGTGGAGAAACTGTTTGTGTAGAGGAATCATTCTGACCAGTGCTTATTTCCCAATTAATTTATTCACTTGCTCTTTTGCTTTATTTAATCATGACTCCTCATCTTTATGGTTTTACTTTACATAAAATGATTCCACTTCAGCTGCTTTACTTAACATCCCTCAAATGAGCTTGAAATCCCTACATAAATAGTCTTATGTTAAACACATTACCTTGCTGACATTTGTATGCTTGAAGCAGTAATCCTTCAAACATACCTAATTTATACTGAAGAAATGCAAGTGATGTTTTCTTGTAATCAGTAGCAAAGCTCAGAACCTGGAGGGGCATTTTCATAATTTTACTACATAGAAAATTTATATGATGCTCCTAAGTACTGGTCACTTACTTTTCACATTAAATTCACATTTCTAGAACATTATGTTCTGATGCATTCAACTAAATGTCTTTTATTTTTTTCAAAAGATTATTTCTGAAGTAATTGTTTGATGCAAAGGAGTGAACACTGCTATGTTACCATGGGTTTGACTTTTATAAATCAATATGAATATACTTTTACAATTCAACTAAGAATATAGACAATAGTCATATTATACTCCCAGGTGGGTCACAAAATCAGGATTAATCTGTTCCTTGCAAGATTAACTTCACACAGTGAACTGCCTGCTTTCAATGAATTTATGAATCAAAGAATTACCATCTTTACCCAAGCTATTTTGCACAATACAGCAAATCTCATCATATGAAACTCTTGATTTTAGTTGTGAGCACAACATAAAAGGAAATAAGAGAAGGTCTGTTCTTTCAATAATAAATTTAAAAAAAAATCTTATTTTTAGTACTGAACTTAATGCATATAAAGAATATTTGATTATGTAAACTTTGTTTAAAAATAAATGAGACCTCACTGAATTAAAGTTTTACACTACTACTCAGTGACAGAAGTCCAAAACTCAAATATGTGGGTTTTTTTGAGAAATAGGGTAATAGATAAAGCAGATATCTAATATTTTCAATCAATGAATTGACGTACAGGTGAGACACCTGTGATGATACGTATTTTTGGTGGATCTGAGTTAAAAGGGTGATGTTCTAATTCCTCTAAAATCCCTTGGCACATGCCAAGCTTATATTCTACAGTGACATTTTGCGACACAAATTCCATTTTCAATTGAAGTCAGTGATTAAACTCCTACTGAAAGGATTTCATCCTTCACACTTAAATATCTAAGCTACTTTTAGTCACATCAGGTGATAGCAGCAAAGAAGCGGAAGACTATTTTCAGCAACATTTGCTCGATATTCTAATTTCCTGTTTCCTTAAGTCTAGTTAATATTTGAGAAATACAAAGAGGAGTTCAGCATAAAGTTGTAGGTCCTATCCTGGTCTAGTTGGAACTTCAATATATTCCTGTGAGTCGCTTGAATGATGGATTCCTTCACACCATCTTTCTGATTCACTGTAAAAGAATGACTGGAAGTGATGCAGAATCTAGCAGCAATGGAACAGGCTGATTGCATCAGTCTGCAGTATCTAGACTGAAAAAGAAGGCTTATTCTTCTAGAACAAGGCAATAATGAAAATTTCAAAAACAATGAAATAGATGTGGCAGCAAATGGAAAACATGAAATGCTCAACAAATGTTTTTTCTCATGATTTTAAGAAAGACGAAGGGTAAAAGTGTTGGCCTTGACAACTTGAAGCCAGTAAGGAGGAAAGATGAAATATCCATCAATGTAAACAAACAAACAAATCATCTGTGTTAGCTATGACAAGTGCAAGGTCCTACACCTGGGTTGAAGCAATCCCAGGCACAGTTACAGGTTGGGCAGAGAAGAGATTCAGAGCAGCCCTGCAGAAAAGGACTTGGGGGTGTTGGTCGATGAGAACATGAACATGAGCCGTCTTCAGTGTGCGCTTGCAGCCCAGAAAGCCAACCATATGCTGCATCAANCTGTGTTAGCTATGACAAGTGCAAGGTCCTACACCTGGGTTGAAGCAATCCCAGGCACAGTTACAGGTTGGGCAGAGAAGAGATTCAGAGCAGCCCTGCAGAAAAGGACTTGGGGGTGTTGGTCGATGAGAACATGAACATGAGCCGTCTTCAGTGTGCGCTTGCAGCCCAGAAAGCCAACCATATCCTGGGCTGCATCAAAAGGAGCATGACCAGCAGGTCGAAGGAGGTGATCCTGCCCCTCTACTCTGTTCTCGTGAGACCTCACTTGAAGTATTGTGTGCAGTTTTGGTGTCCTCAACATAAAAAAGACATGGAGCTGTTGGAACAGGTCCAGAGGAGGGCTACGAAGATTATCGGGGGACTGGAGCATCTCCCATACAAAGACAGGCTAAACAGTTGGGACTGTTTAGCCTGGGGAATAGAAGGCTGCATGGAGACCTCTTAGCAGCCTTCCAGTATCTGAAGGGGGCCTATAGGGATGCTGGGGATGGACCCTTCATTAGGGACTGTAGTGATCGGACAAGGGGTAGTGGGTTCAAACTTAAACAGGAGAAGTTTAGATTGGATCTAAGGAAGAAATTCTTTACTATAATGGTGGTGAGGCACTTGAATGGGTTGGCCAGGGAGGTTGTCAGTGCTCCATCCCTGGTGGTGTTTAAGGCCAGGTTGGATGAAGCCTTGGGTGACATGGTTTAGTGTGAGGTGTTCCTGCTTATGGCATGGGGGGTTGGAACTAGATGATCTTAAGGTCCTTTCCAACCCTAAATATTCTATGATTCTATGAATAGCTATATGTGCGATACAGGATGTTGCTTGTGTGACGCTGCCAATATAATGTTAGAGACAAAAAAGATCAGAAAAGTGTCAGTATGAGCGTCAGCTGTTGCCCTAAAGAGGTTCAGCCTTTCGGACATCAGTGAAAAAAGAACAACCATCTTCAAACAAACAACCTAGTAAACGAGACAGCAGACTTGTGTAAGAATTGTTCAGGTAAAAGAGTAGAGTAGGGAGATGAATATCAAAAATTTTACAGAGAAAAGAAGGACTTAAAAATTACTATTTTATGGATAACTTTATGACAGTTTGGCTCCTCACTTATTTTTCTGAGATGTACTGATCTTCTTAACATTCATACTACAAAACACTACTTTACATCTGTGTTTTGCAGAGTATTTTTCTCCAGAAAAAGCTTTTGTAGCTGACATTATCAACAGTCATTAACTAGAGAAGGGACAGAAAGAACTGATGCGTTAACATATCAGTCTGTAAAATATTGTCTCATTGAATATTGTCTTATTGGTTGGTTGAAGGTTTTTCTGCTGTATCCTGGGGACATATTCTTGGTAAGCTGATATTTACAGCTGAATTCAGTGTCCTCCAAATTCTTTTGCTGGAAAAGCAAAGAGAGTTTCTGTCTCTTGTCCCAGACTTGGATGCTTGTGAATGCATACTATTTAAGAGCATGCATCCATAATATTTTTTTCTTCTAAATATTTTAATCCACTTTTTGAAAAATAAGGAAAAAAAATTGAAGTCCAGAGTGAATATTTTTCATTTGTTTGGGTGTTTTTACATCTTTGTTCTCAGTGATTTCTTAGGCTGATTCCAGTTATTTAAAGAAATTAAACTAATGGAGCTTTAGAGTTACAAGAAAATTTATTACTTTAATATTGCACTCTTGGACTGTATCTGGAAGCTAAAATTTGATTGCTGTAAATGGCTGGTTCAAAAGGATGCATAATTAACTTCAACTCTCTTCATAATATTGTGTTGTGTTTTGATAACCAAACAGTAAAACCTCAGTATGAGCAACTCCTGTTTTTATTGAAATCAACAGACAGAAGCCATAAATAATTGTTACACACCTTGCTGGTAATATCAATTAGCTTGCATCATACAGGATCTACTGTAAACAAGTAGTGTATTGTACCAGAGGTTTCAGCTACTAACAAAGTATAAAGCTCCGAGATACCCGTGAGATAAATTTTGTCTTATGTGTTTTTCAGGGTTAGCAAAATCTGTCATGCTCAAAGGCTGTTCCATTAGACTTCATATCCTTAGTATTTTTATTTCTCTATGGTCAGTAGCAACAATAGATAATGTTAAGCATGAATTTCAAGAACAGTCATTATGATATAGAAGGCAAAATATAACGGTAAATTCTGAGGTACTCTAGCTTGGTGGAGCCTAGGTAAGACCAGGAAGTGTAAGTGGAATTTCATATGGAATAGCAGTTTAGGATTCACACATCACATAAACCTCAAAGAGCATCTCACAACCAGATTGAACTGTGAAATGAAAGCAAGAAATGGAAATTGTGCTGAAAGATATGTTCCACTTATACACATGTTCTCTACCTCTTGGTCTGCAAGGAAAATTAAAGATGATCGAGATATCAAGCCATCAGTTTGGTGCATAAGAAACCTGCGTGCCTTTAATTTGCAGTTGGCACCTACAGAGCACAAGACATTGCCTCAGATGACAGTGAGGATAGCTGTTCTAACATGGAGTGTGTTGTAGATGCTTTACCAAAATTAACACACTGTGCTTCTCAGTAAGATTTTGTAGCTTAGGTTGAAGCATCTTTTCCACAGAGTTTAGCTCTCATTGTTCCCCGGGCTACCTTTGATACTGCCAGCACTGCATGGTGCCATGCAGGTAAACTGCTCCAGTGTCTACAATAATGGACAAGTCTTTGCTAGTGCCTGAATTGCTGAATACTTGAAGTAGACAGCTCTTCATTTCCCTTGATGGGGTTTTTCTGCCTTTTCTACTATTTTCCTAATAGTTTTAGGGAATCCTTCAGTCCTGCACTTGTAGGCTATGGAATAGAAAGCTATTCATAAAATACAGAAGCTTTTATTGGACATTTATTTTCCTACTAAAATTCTGAAGAAAGCACTATAGTACTGTACAGTTTTGTGTTTAACAAAAAATCCCATACACAAGAAAAAGCAACAGATTTAGCAGCTCCTGCAAGTGTGACATATTTTTTGATGCTGAAGTCAATTTTAAAATCTGACGTTTATTACATATCATGATTCTACATCATCCTAAATTAACATTTTCAATGCTAGTTGTCAAGAGCTGTGATCATCACAGCTAGCTGCTCATAGTCACCACTGAAGTCATCACTCTGAGAGAGCATTTCAGAAAATAAAACTGGTTAAGATATTGAAAGTACTTAAAGATTGTTATCACTGATGAAAAAAAATCTAATGTATGATTTTGAATTTTCCCTATATTATTGCAATCTATGCCTATACAGGATTCTCAAATCTGACACCCTTTTTTTCTGGCACAGAAATGATTGAGGGAGTTAAAATAGCTTCAAGCTATCTTTAGTGTAGTAGTTCATAGCACAGCATAGGACCAACATAATTTATGATCACAACCCACATTTCAATGCTGCTTCTCAAAGACGTTTCCATAGGCAAGTTTCCTGGCAGTTGATGACAGCATTTAAAAACTCTACAGTATAATGTTAAATTACAAAGATGGGACACTGTCATGTCAAAATGGTATTACATTTATAGCTATTGGAAAGCCAATACCTAAACTTACTCTTACAGAACAATGATCACTGGGCACTTAACATTGTCTTTTGCAGTCAGTACTAACTTCACTGAATTCAGCAGTGTCACAGAAACCTGCTGCTTTTTTTTTTTTATTTAAACCCATGAAAATACAAAGAGATTTGAGCTCAATGAGTCAGTCAGCACTAACACTGTCACAATCCAGCACTACCAATACTCTGGGTGAACTGGTAGGAAAATAGTATTTCTTTCTTTTTTTTTTTTAATTATTTTTTTTTTATCGATTACATTTTGTTAAAGTTCGGCTTCATACCTTGCTGTGCTTCTCAAAAAACACAGTACACTTCCGACTTCGGCTCTTTGAACAACATTCAGTCATTCATTCTATGATCTTTTCAGCTGCATGATTTAGAACTGCAAGGTACTACTCAAGATCTTTGAGTCCAGACAATGCAGAGCAGTAGCACTCACAAGGAAGACAGAAAATTCAAGGGAAACCTTGTGGAAATCCTAAGATCTTATAAGGAGGGAAAAGAACCCACCAGGACAAAAACCTGATTCATGATGATAGCAACTTACTTTCCTATTCTTAATCAGAATCACTGCCAGAGGTAATATGTGTGAGCAAAACACAGCACATAAACTATTGTGAATTTCTAGAAGTTCCACTGTAAAATGTCTAGTAACTCGGATTCAAAAGAGCTTCGCTCTTTCACTCTGCAAATCAATGTTTTAGCACCTCCCAGATTTGGCTGGTAGTGCATGTTTTGCTACTCTGGTCAAGGCTACAGAATCTCATGATTCATTTCATATACTTCTAAGAGCTATCCTACATCTATGAACTGATGTGGTACACATTGACAACTCTCTTGATGTCCTTTTGTACTCAGATCACCTCTGAAGACCAGTTACTACTTGATGCTTTCTATCCAGTAAATAATGAGTTAAAATCTACAGTGATCAGAGGTAGCAATCAAAAGACATGCTTCCCACACCCCCTGCCTCCAGGCTATGACCTAGGACTGCTTTGGGCTTCAGGTGGGTTTCATTTTCTGGGTGTTTTGTTTCTTTTTACACAGTGGATGTTCCAGGCCAAGAGACATGGTTAAGTATATAATTTTAGGTCTCTGGGAACAAATCAAAAGGAGAACAGCTCTGTCGTGACTAGAAGTAAGTACCAGTGTTCAGTTAAAAGATGTCCTGCCTGTACCCAGGCAAGTTACAGGTACTGGGTGTGCCTCTGTTCTTCAGCTTTCAAATAAAGTGATCTTACTCATCCCACCCGTCTTGTCTAGTTGTATTGCTAGGGCAGGAACTGCTTCTTCTGTATTTCTCAAAATCACTTGTCAGAATAAGACTGAAAATATGGTGGGGACATCTGCATACATTTTATCATAGTCAATGTGAATTTCTACAATAGTATTCTTTGGTTTGGTAGTAAATTATTCAACAGCTTTCATCCTCTGTTTTAGACTAAAGGTTCTTCCTCACTCTCTTCTTTCTTTCGCTTTGCTGATTTCAATTTTAATTAGGATTTTAAATACGGAAAGATTTGTATATATATTTAATATTAGGTATTTGAGACACAGCAGCAAACTACTGTACATTTTAGTGATCAAATACAGGTTCAGATTCTTGTAATAGACTGAAGAAAAACAGTAAGGGTGCAAAAGGCAGAGGTGCACTTCAGGAAAAATTTCTCCACTGTTTGTTATTGCTTATAATAAAGGTGTTTAAATAGTATTAGAACTAAGCTAATGTTAAAGTCTGAGACATGAAAAAGAGTAGGCATTTTCAGGCATTTAAAATTTTATAAATCAATATTTATTTTGATAAGAATTCAGGAAGGCAGCACCATGAAATTAATTAATTATTCCCAAGCCAGTAATGGCCTTTCAAGCATCTAAATATTTCCCAGCTACGAGACACAGGAGGACAATTTCTCTGGGGCTGGCAGCTAATTGAGACTTGTTTTTATCTCCTCACTGATATTTTCTCTAAGCATATTTAGCCACCCTTCGCTGCTCTTGCACATTAGTGAAGTGTGCAGCAGTGGAATTATAAGGCTGAGAGCCATAATCATCCCTGCCCTGGCAAGGGCTGAGGGACAGCCTACAGATCTTCCCAACCCCTGTGGGGTGTGCTGCTCACCACAGTTTAGAGGCTTTGAAATGCCTTGATGGCATCAGCAGCTGCTCTCCCTTCTGGCACCTTTCGGCCCATGTTTGCTCCCAAGGCATCCCTCTAACTGGACCCAAGGAGCAGGCACTAGCAGTAGCATCAAGCTGTTTCCCTGACTTGTGCTGAAAGTGCTGTTTATGGGAGGAAATGACAGAAAGGAATCATCTGGTGATGCTGACACCAGAGAAGCCTAGAGATGTACACAATATATATAAAAAAAATCAGTCAAATCCTCTGCGAGGGTGACTCAGTGGTTACCTTCAAATAAATCATGCAGTGCAGTCATCATTACATGAAGTAGCTGAAAACTTTTTGTTTCTGATACCTTAGGTTGTCAGACTTTGTCAAAAACATTCTACTCCAGAACACAGGGCTGCTTAACATATTTCCAAATAGAAATGTCAAAGAAAAATACTTCCGCTACTTTTCTGTTGCTTTTTTCCCCATTTATATTGCCAAACCGCAAAGCATTTATGCATGAGGTCAACATTAAATGTTACACATGTGATAAAACACTATGCTGAACTAAGTCTTGGCTCTCCTTCTTTCCAAGAAGTCTTGCTCAAACTATGGTTTATATGTAAGCAGTTTTTTAGGGTTTTGTAGCTGTTATTATTATTGTGAAAATTAATTATGAATATATCATATTTACTCAAGCTCTATTGTGCTGATTTTTTAAATAAAAAAGTTGTTCATTCTAATTCAGTCACCTGCAGCATGATTATGTTCTTCCATTATACCAATGCAATAGCATTAAATAATAGAATAATTAAGTCTATTTCCACGTAAAAGGTGGGAGTGCCTTCCCAAGCCTTAGCACAGCTCTATATTGTTAGTCAGCTCAGCCAGCAACCACACAGATTTCAGTTTGGTGTCAGTGAACGTGAAGCCTAGAAACACTGTAGGAAAGGAAAAAGTAGAGTAATACATGTTTGCCCTGTCTCAGATCTGGCACGTGGCAGGGTTTTAGAAACCACTGGCCCCAGGTGCAGTTTCTTTGGTGAGTCTCACCTATGTAGTGTCAGGGCCAGACAAGCTGCCTGTCCTTGAGATCAGTAGTTTAAGGCCAGCAGAAATTTGTATATGCGCCCTACTGAAGTCAGTCATGCTTTCACTGCAGTTCGGACATCTACTGAAAGATAGGATGACCACAAAAAGGGGCAAGAATAGTCTGCATTCAATCAAGAAACTCATTCAGTTTCAACACTGTGAATCCTAAATATGAAATTCATGGGATAATAAACATTTCACTGGCTAGGTTATAATTCTGTACTCAAAAATATATTTTATTTAAATTCAACATTATGACTGTGAAATAAATTCCTCTATTGATTTTTACCAAGCATCACAGAAAAACACAATTCTAAAATATTATGAGTGTATATATATATATATATGGGTATATATTAAAATATTTTAAGATTATGAGCTGCTAAATTTGGAGTTATACTGGAAAGATGATTTCAGCTATATTGCCGTGCTAATTGCTATCAACTCAACCCAAAGTTCGTGGCCTAGCTACCTTTTAATTAGGAATTTGTTTTTAATTATGTTTGTCTACAGTCTAGTCCTGAATGTTTTGCTGGAATTCTGTGGGCCTGTGCATGAAGAAAGTGTTTTCAGGATTAAACATCTCTTCTGCAAAAAGTTGGCTCCATTTTTAATGGCACAGGACTCAGTCCTCATTAATAAATGGTTACACAATGTAGAACACAATAATAAATAATTTTCATAGTTTTGGTTGCAAGAATAGATGGAAGTAATTGTAAAATAATTTGCACATTCAGACAGAATTTCTACTTTTGTTTATTAAACATGATTTTACTTTTTTTTGAAAGTATTCATGACACAAACATACTTTAATCTGTTTTTATCCTTTTTGAACAAAAGAATTTTTTTAAAAGATTGCTTTTTGTCATCATTTATATTAACATCTCTAAATGTTCAATGGTTACTGAATTCTTCTAGCTGACTTCCCATTAAGTGTTTCCTTTACTGTCATTTTGTTTTTGTTTAGTATGTTCTGATTAGCAATTTGATGCCTTATTTACATATTTTTCATCTTATAACATTCGTATTTGATACTGTGTGACATCTGTTCCACAAAAATACACCTCATTTTATTTCTGCTTCTCAGAAAAATAGGATATTCTGATTCAGCAAATACTACGGCGAACTGAAGTCTCTCCTGTACCATGCAGTCATCAACTCTACAAGTTTTCTCTGAGGTTGCTTTATCACAAATAGAGAATTAAGTAACGTCACTATAGGGCCCTTGTTTCTGGAACTTCTAAAATTTGCATTAAAATTGATGCTACTGTAGTAATGAACTGTCATACCTGGCACAGTTTCTAGACCACATAAATCCAAACTCTAGCATTACAATTTTCTTTGACTCTCTTATGAGCTCTATTTTTGCTGAAGTATTTATTTAGTTGAGCAGTTTGGAATGGCTGTTCCATAGGTGTGTGCACTCATACACGCTAAAGTTAATTAACCTGGGACATGATGTCACGTTTTCCAGTAATGTAACCAATTGTAGCTTGACAATTTGTTGTGCATTTGCAGTCTCAGAAAATGATATAACCAGCTGTTTCTTTAAAAATACTCTTCCTACCATTGTTTGGTTTGTTTTGGTTTTCATTTTTATTTTATTTTACTAGTCCCAGATCAGCATTGCATTCAGGACTTCATCACTCTAAGCCTAGTGTGAACACTGAACGAAGAGGTCATCCTTGTCCCACAGATCAGGATTTATGAATTTGAACATAAGAAATAGTGTACAGAGACAGGGAATGAAAATCTGAGGCAACTAAGAAACTTCTGAACTTTACATGCTAGTAGTTGTACCCAACCATTGTGAAAATGCTGCAGACATTATACCAAAAAGAGAAACTTAGGGGAATTTTAAAGGAGATCATCAGAGGTTTATTGTAGGCATTGTCAAGGAGTTCATTTGAAACACTGGGGAAGGAGGAAGGAAGATGTTTGGAAAGAAAATTGTTTGAAAAATGAGACAGGTGAAAGACTCAGGGACAGGACTGACAAATTCATGGTGAATGTGAAATGATAGACAGGATGGGAGAGATCATGGAAGACCCTAAAAATGAAAAAGCCTCTTGTGTTTTGCATTTTAAAGCAGAAAGAATGAGTGAAGCAATACACCGTAAGGTGCGATACTGATACTGACTTAAACAAGTATTTTGTTTTGTATAGAGACATAATCATGGACAAGGTGTCCTGGGTTCAGTAATAGCAGTCAATTTTTCTCCTTCTTATTAGCTGGTGCAGCTGTGTTTTTACTCAACTTGGGAACAAAACTGATAACAGGAATGTTTTTAGTTACTGCTCGAATGTTTTGTTCTGACCAAGGACTTTGTGAGCCTCATGCTCTGCCAGCGAGGAGGGGAGGCCGGGGGGAAGCAGGGGCAGGACACCTGACCCAAACTAACCAAAGAGGTATTCCATACCATAGCACGTCATGCCCGTTCTCTCAGGGTGGTTGGAAGAGGTGGTCGGTCAGTACTCGGTTGGGTTGGGGTGTTGTGAGTTATCTGTCGATGGTTGGTGAGATGCTGTATTCTTTTCCCTTGTTATTTCCTTTGTCATTATTATTATTGGTGGTAGCAGCAGTGATTTGTGTTATACCTTAGTTACTAAACTGTTCTTATCTCAACCTGTGAGAGTTGCATTTTTTGATTCTCCTCCCCATCCCTCTGGAGGGGAGGGTGAGAAAGGGGGGTTGAGTGAGTGAACGAGCTGTGTGGCTGGGTTTAAACCACGACACAAAGCTACAAGGATTCTCAAGATAAAGAAAGCATGCAACAAGATGGCCAGTCTTTCAAATCAATGTGGGCCTTCCTCCTGTCAATAAGGCCTGAGAAATAGGCAAACTGCTGAGAAAGAAAACAACTAGAGAAGCCTCTCAGGGTTGTAAATTAGCCCAAGCAAGAACATGTAGTGAATTAGCAAGACTAAACATGCATTCCAATGTCCTTAACTAATGACCCCCAGAGACCACTCCGTGAAATTCACAGCACCTGTGCCACAGCCTTATCTACCCAAATTACCAAATGTATGAGTAATAAGAATTGGGTGGGCATTTCACAGAATGATAATGAATATGTATGTAATAAAGGTATATAAGATGTAAACTGTCTCTTTGCAGTGAGAGAAGTATCTTTTCAGGTATCTTCCGCATGATAGGCAGAGCAATTCCCCATGCACCCATTACCATAATAAAGTAACATTGGCTTTCTAATTTATCATTCCGGTTGGAGAGTTTATTTCCTGGATTTCTGTGACAATATCAAGGAGTCAAAAGGAGGAGTAACAACAGTCTTTGCACCACTGCTCTAAATAGATAATCCTAAATAGATCAGAAAAAATACTTCAGCTTTTGACAAAGCAGAGAGACTTGAGTTTGTTGAAGATTTTGCTTAGTGGCTAAACCTTACATATCTGTTCAGTGCAAGATACACCAGGAAATCTAAAAGGATATTTTTAAGTAATGATCTCTGTATTACAATCTCAGGAATTCTACTGAGAAGAGAAAAAAAAAAATAAAGATAACAAAGACAAGTAGGGGGGAAAGAGGAAACCCCGCTTTATCTATGCTCATCTTTGACTAAACATTCCGCTTAAGAAACAGGTCTGTTGAAATCTTGGCGTGCAATGGAGATGTTTAGAATAGAACCAAATTTGAGAATTGTCCACACACAGATGCTAACAAAATGCAAGTGCTAACAAATACAACTTTGGTCCTAAAGTGTTGTCTGTGCTTAGTTGCAGAACAGGAAGAAATTCTCAACATGCTTGTCCTTATCCCTGGTCCTTGTTCCTTCTCAATCTCCACAAAATAATCTAAGTATGGCAATGGAGTTTGTTCACAGCTCCTTCAGTAATTGCCTACTGCTACACCTGGAATGAAATTCAGCTATGTGTAAAATGTCAGATAATTTAAGCCACTTGGGGGAATTAGAGAGGAGTTTACAGAGTGCTTGGACTTTCAACTAGCCCTAGGTAAAAAGGAAAAAGATAAACCTTATTCTGAACAAACAGTCTTCTCTGGTATTTTGTGTAGTGCCACAGATGCAGTACTCATGCATCCTGGGTTCAGCTGTAGCAGTCCCCTAGGACATCTGTTATTTGAAGGGATATATAGAGTCCTAAATACATATAGATAGGAGCTTGTCACTCTTTGTCATGGAAGTAAGAATCTCATAAAATTTTAAATAATGCACTGATTCCGAGCATATAATAACCTATGAGAAGACCTCCACATGCCTAGTCCTAGTTTTTAGTGTCACTAAAAGTGTCTTTCACATTCTGGAGTCTGCAGTACATATAAAAAAGATAGCATAGAGATAAAAGTTAACCCCACTTCTAGCAACAGGTACAGCATAATAAAGTAAACACATCACTTTCTTCTGAGCAGAAGCTTAGCACAAACACTGGAAAAGTTTGATTGATTTATCTGAACACTGGTTGTGTTGAAAGAGATCAAATTGGCACTTAAAACTACATCTGAGCAAAGCCATAAATGGTCGGTTTAGAAAGTGTTACAACAGAAAAACATTTTTCATCAATTGCTGAGGATCACACTTTACCTCTCCTGGAAGAAACTTCCATGAAACTGAGTCACTGAGTACTTACTGGCACCAATGTAGATTTTTCAAAAGTTAAATACTCTGCTGTGGCTGAAGTACTCTAATTTCATGATAGCCTGACAGTGCCTTCTGTTAATAAGTTTCCCTAGCCAACCTAAATCAGAAATATTTAACACCAGATGTTTCAGTGTGCTACACTGCACAGAACATAAGCCAGTGTGGCAACAAGGGTGCTGGGTCCTTTTGAGCTCCATTCTTTCAAAATACTCTGTAGACCAAGGGTGTTTTGCCCAGATAAGACTCCTTTGACTTCACATGTGTTCCTGTGGCCGTAAAGAGCTCCGTGTCTCCATGCCAAGACCAGGGTGACAGATTCCCCTGCTTCCTCCTTAGAACATAGAGCATTTCTATTTTACTTTCTTCTACCACACCACGATCACTGATGATTATATTCTGCATGAAAGTATGAAACCACCTAAAATACAAATCTCTTGAATGGATAAATTAATAGTACAACATTAGTCAATGAGCTGGCATGCATTTGAATGGAAGAGGAATTTGGCATACTGACTATACTTTCTGAGCCAACCTGTTCTCGTAGGTTTCCGTGGATTAATTCCACATTGGTGATTAGGTAAATCCTTATTAATCCATGTGTTTAACAGCCTGATATCTGGATTTTCAGACATTTCCATACTTGGTCTTTGAGTTTACCATGCAAGATCAGTATAAAAGTGTAAAAAAAGATTGTAGGGTTGATAAAAGACTTAGCAATATGATTAGAAATTCCAGTCACATACTGACATTTTAGAGATATATGAAACATCAAACCCTTTAAAACCACATCCTTCATTAACTTTATGGCAGAATTTGACACTGCCAATTTAGGACAGAGAGTGTGAAATAGAAGGAATTTAATACAAACCAAAGGAGGAAGGTAAAATAAACCCTGCCCTTCTCTGATTATAATTGAAAAGCATTTTCTCCTTCCTTCCACTCTCCTTTTCCCCTGAGTGATCAGAAAGAGCATGTGTGTGTCAAATCATTCTGGTTTCGGTTTTCTTTGCCTGCTCTTTTCTGCTGTCCATTTTGCTGGTCGTCATAGTTACAGTGACCTCAGTTATCCTCATCGTTCAGGGTCCTACAAGGATTTTTTTAAGCTTTCTCTTGTAACAGCACTTTGCAATGCCAGCTTGTCCAATTCTTTAACTATTACTGTGTTTCTTAATCTGTTTGTCCCAGCAGTCTCCTCCTTTCCTGTGCTGCCTCCTGACAGACTCCTCATAATAAGCTGAAAGTGCTCAGTTTTCATGTTCATCCCAGTATCAGTTTCTTTCTGACAAGACTTCCTGACTTTAATCTTTCCTTTCCTAACCTTGAGTAATATTTTGGCCTTGTCTTTGTGTAACTTTAAAGTGATATTTTTATAGCTCTTTTAGACTGAGTTAAACCAGATAGTCAGAACTGTATTATCTCTAACTGCTTTTGCTGTTCTTTTTTTACTTCAGTCCCATCCTCTGACTTGTGGTTATAAAGGAGTCTGACCAAGAGGCTTTTGCTGTAGTAGACAGGGACAAGGTCAACCTTGAAACCACAGAAACATGAGATGGCTCTTGGCTTCCCCTCAACACTTAATAGGCTCTAGCAGAGGGTCTCATATTATCTCTGCCAGTCAGGCTACCACTTTTACAACTGATGCCATAAAAAGGTCTAATTACTGACAGCGAGGAACAAGTATGGTGCTAAGTCACCAAGGGGTGAATGGCTTTTACTGGATTCAGAGCTAATATTGGCAAATGTGGGTATATCCCTTTTGGCACAGAAAACTGTGACTCCCTGTTAGACTGGTTTTGCTTGACAAATTTGGCCAAAATTTTGCTTAGAGACTGAGATATCTATGATGACTTCCATATTATCACTCAGACAAATCTCAGAAACAAGTTCTATCTGTACCTTCTGCTGGTATTAATTCAGAAATGGACAGTAGACCTGAGGATAACTATGTACTTATACAGGCACACACAGTATAGTTGCATCAATAGTGTTATAGAATGCTTGAATAAGAAAAAGGGTATTTAACAGTGTTTACTTGGTAACCCTTTAAAAGACAGTGACATATAAATATCTATCCTCTAATATCCATTATGCAATTGTAGACTACCTAATAGGCAGTCACACCCTTCTTTTCCTTACATACAAAGATGTCAACTCTAAGCTTGCTTATACACATAGACATCCTAAAGGATTTTAGGTATATAGTTACCGTTAAAATCTGCTTTTTAAAAAACTTATGCATAATAAATATATTAGAAGTACACCTGAAACTGAAATATTGATAGGAAATGTATACAACTGCAGCTTTAACGGATACCTGCAGCACTCTAGTGGCCGTTCTTCATAAATGCAACATCAAAAATGGGATTATCGTGGACAGCAGAGATTCAAATGAAAAAGCACACTAACAACAAAAATTAAATGGCTACATAGTTAGACATGAAAGTTCTGAAAATGAGCAATAACATACTGCATGCACACTAATTAAATTTGTTCAAAAGAACCTGTTTTAATTTAACAGCATTCTTGCTCGGCATTACAAATACAATGTAAGTAGTTTGGAGTGGAATGCATTATAGTTTGTGGTCATTTTATCTTTTGATGTACTAGCTCACCAGCTCAAGACAACTTAGTTACTGGGCGCTTCATTCAGTTCACTTTTCCTTCATCCCACTGAGTGTAGGAGGAAAACAATAGCCAACATGAAAGGGGAAAAGACTCTCTCCAGTCCTTATCAGGTCCATCAAAAAGAAGAATTTTTTTTTTTCTTTCTTTGCAATGCTTTTTCTATCGTTGTGGAATGTCTGTTTTGATGCCTGGAGTAATAGAATTCACAGCTTCTCCTACCGAAGAGTAAGACAAAAATTAACACATCTCTCTATGAGAAAAAAGGATTTTCACTTGTTTTGCTTGAATATTTAGCTTGTTTTACTACATCATTCACCTAATTTGTTTAATTAGCATCCAGAAACTGCAGGAGGGAAGCATACAAGTGCTTCTATATAGGGAGCTGTGACTGCCAAAATTATGATAAGTAGTAAATTATCCCCTATATGCATATTCATATATTTTCTTTCACAAGAGGTCTAAGTACCAAATGCAAGAACTAATATTTGCATCTTATCTAAATTTTTGTCATATTTGTGTGTGCTTTACCAGCTGGAACTCATCTAGGAAAGGGAAAATCACATACAGATATTTTATTCATATGATTCTTGTTTCAAGGAAGGTTGTAAAAGACATGTGTCAGTAATTTTGTGTTAGGAGAAACATTCCAATACCAAAATTCTGGACATGAAGAGAAGAACCCTAATCAATTAGAATGAGAAGATAAGACACAAATGTTAAGAAGTTACAAAACCAAGGATTATGGTGTTGGGTCGCTGCACACTATTCTAACCAACAGCAGGTCTTGAGCACAAAGATAAATAGGCCATATACTACTTCTGTATTCTATTACAGCAAGTGGAGAGATAATGGATGCTAGAATATTAACATTTCCCAAAATGTCATTTGAATAACTGCAATGATGCTGTGTGATGAAACAAAGAACTATGATGATGCATATGTTTGCTTCCAGGAACAGATGGCACAATTTCTTTGCTATAGAAAGACTCAGAAAAATGTGGCCCCATTGATTTTTGGCATTTCAGAAGGAAAGCAACAAATCAGAGTTCTGAGATTTTTCAGCACTTTCACAATTCAGGATGCTAATTGGAAGGATCATTGTTTCCCTCCACAGACAAGATTTGCTCAGGCTTTCCCGCTTTACTCGGTAGCTGCTTTCATTCTGTGATTCTTTTCAGACAGTCTGAGAGGCAGCAGAGAGGAACTCACTTTAATAACAGAAAGAAACAAAATTAGGATCCACCCACCTGTACTGAAATCTTAAGAATACAGCAAACCTGCCCTTCTCAAGGAAGCATCCACAATGCAGTAGATGTAGTCAAGGATGAGACATAGTGCCTTTACTTTCCTGAAGAAAGATCCTGTTTGCCCAAGTGACATACTTTAACTCCTAACTAAAATGGACTAACTCACTCTGGAGACATTGAAAGGTTCTTCCTCCTTGTCACTGGTTATTTGGGTATTGAAGCTTTATTTCCATATACCCTTGATTCAACAGCATACTAGCTTAGTTGCTGACCCCTTATTCCCATCACAGTACTACCACTGAAGGTGCACCAACACAGCTGGGTCAGGGAAAATACTTGGCTTGGATGGATGTGTTCAAAACCTCTAACAGCTGCAAGGATAGAAGATGAGAATACCTAAAATACCTTAAGACAAATATTATCAAACTGTAGCTTTTAACACTATGGTTGAATATGATCTGAGACTTTTAATAGCTGGAAGTTAGACAGTCAGGACATTTCCTCAAGTAGACATTAGAAATCGCATGAAATGCATTCATATATATAATAGTTTTCATTTTTCCATGGTTGCCAACCATATCTTAGGCACCAGAGAAAACAGTATCAACTCTATGAGTTTTTGCACAAGCTTTATAAGAACAAAGGAGCAGTTGCTTATGATGATGCTCTGGACATTATCCAAAACAAACAGGAAAACAACTGTATGGTACATTCAAGGATGGTCCAGGAGCTCAGCTTTTAATAGGAAGTATGCTGAAAGCACTGGTAATCAAATGGGCCTATCACAGCTGTCTGTCCCTGATCTACTGAGGAAATCTGATTTGGGAGTAATGAATTCCTTCTTTTTGCCTGAAGCCTAAAACAAGCACATCCAGGAAAATGGTGGAGCTCAAATCCTGCCAGAGTTAGATGCTGTTTGTTCATATATATGACTAAACAATACCAGTTAACCTGTTTCAATACTGCTGCTACCTTCTGCCCCAAAATTATCTGCCCAATTGTACCTGGGTTTAATAATGAGTAACATCACTGAAGAGGTTTTAAAATGGATCTGATTGGGAGAAAATGCTTAATACTTGAACTGCAAAACCCATCTTATTTTCTCTTCTTCTTTAAAACTGCATGAATCCCACAGAATCTGTCACCACCAGCAGCCACAGACAACTTTAGCAGCACAGTTTGAAGCCAAGATACAGGCAGGACTACTGCAGCTGGCCAAGAATGTATGAACATAGAAGTCAAGAGGAAAAGTAAGACAGTAGGCATGAGAGTCCATGACATTTCTAAAGTTTTAAAATTGTTTGAGATGTACATTGGTGAATGTCAACATAGACCCTTCGGCTTTGATGAACTTATATCTGTTTACATTGTCTGAAGAAATGATATTTTCACAGATAGGTCTTCATTAATTTGATACTTTTCAGTCAATTTTGATGTCTGATGAATAATAATTTTATTTGAAAAATAAATCCTTAATAAAGTTCTACAACACAGTGCATCTCCATTAGTCAATAGATACATGATGAGAAGAATGTATAATACACATCTCTGATCAACAAAGTTACTGCAAGTGCATGTGCTACTGCTTATTTGTAAGCAAGATGCTACTGTGTTAATGCAAAGTAAAATGTGTGTGACAGGAGGGAATTTATCTTAATGACCTCACAGAGCCTCTCCAACTTTAATTCCTAAATCCAGATGCAGATGCAGCACTAGTGTTCAAATTTGTGTGTATGTTTAAAAGCATACTTGCTTTCCTCTTCATTTCCTTTTTCTCTCACCTACAAGCTATGGAAAATATTAAGCACACTGTGATCAGGGCTTGAAAAATACACATTATGAAAAAGGCATCTTCCCTTTGGCAAATGTCATCACCTCTGCAAAGGGCAAGCTTTCATTGCAAAACATACTTTTCACCACTTCCAGTTTTGAGGATAATTGTCTAAATGTAAATTAAGTGGGAAGAAAACTGTCTTCACAAGATCCTAAACAACTCCCCAGCCTCTGCAGTTGCTTGGATGTGTCAGCTTTTGCTGCTGTTATTGCAGACCCTCTGCTCAGTCCTGAAACTGAATTGGATCAGGTCATTTTCCCTCCTCTGCTGCCTGGGAGCTGCTGAGCATTGCATATGCAGGCAGAGAAGCCATCTCTCCTGGGAGAAGCACACAAATATTGCTGCCTGCCAGGCAAGCACACTCTAGCAAAGAGCCTGTGCCATTATGCTGGCAGCAGTCAGGATGAGAGAGAAGAACTTGGAGGGTTTTCTTCAATTTTTTAGCAGGTGGAGGAAAGGATGATGGTACTCACAAGCCAGGAAAGAATTTAGGATTGTAGAAACTTGCAGAACTCAGATTTCTTGCATCCTTTTGAACATAGATATTTCAACTGCATTCCCACAGCAAAAGAAGAGCTCAAACAAGACTGCTGGCACATAATCCCCTCTAGGGGTTTTTGTTACAAATTTCTCTACTTCCCCAAAAAAAAAAAAAAAAAA
>NDXB01003531.1:22221-34678 GCA_002631895.1 Agapornis roseicollis | reverse complement strand
AAAATTTCTCTAATTCCCAAAAAAAAAAAAAAAAAAATCTATGAGATCAATAACAAGAAAAAGGTTTCCACCATTTAAAATGACATATCAAATATGAAAGAAGGAAAAAATGAAACTCTGAAAAACATAAATTTCTCCTGTGATGGCCTGTCATTTCGTTAAAGCAAAAGACAGGACCTACCAAAGAAAAAATCCAGTACAGAGGTAAACAAGTTATATTTTATTTACATGTTCTTGCTATTGTCTTTGAAAAATCCCTGAAATATAAACTTTCTCTGTAGTGGCAAGAAGTGCAATACCAGCTATACCCATACAAATATTTCATCCCTCTGTAGCAGGAAGGCATGTTCCTGAAATGTATGTTTTCTCTTGGGTTATATCTTGACTTATATATTTTCGTTCTGTTCACTCAAGTGTAGTAATTTTTTGGGCTGTAGTTTCTACAAAAAGCAAAGAAGCTGCATTGTTCACCTCGTACTGGAATTCAATCCCATCCAATGTCCCTATGCAAATCTCATACCACAATATTTCGCTATACAGGTAATCATGCTCAAAGTGCGGTCTTGTTATCAAAAAGACTTTTTCCCTATGTTGAAAAGTTTCTTTAATAAACTAGTCCATAAGGGTGTTAAGTTTCCATTCTTATCCACATATCTGCCATGTGGCACAAGCCACATTGCTTGCTGAGCTAAAACATAGCTTGTTTCTTTGGACACTTCTACAATTTCCATCGCCTTCCACAGGGATGCAGATGATGCCAATGAGGTGACAAGCTAAACAATTTCCTCTCCTTCTCTCACCCTGTCTGTGCCTGGAGCATGCTCCACCACCTTGCTTTATGGAATGACTAAAGGCATGTGAGCATGACCCTTCTTTGCAGGGGGATCTTGGAAACATGTTCACCCAGGGAGTCTCTGATCTTAATACTTATTCTCAGAATAATAACATCTCAGACTATTGTATTAGTGAGTCAGAAGAAAACAATATGGTCTTTTTTTAATTATTATTATTTTGAGACTTTAATCTATAAATAGATCTGAATTTAAGGAATATTCTGCTAAGGTTCAAGTCTCTACCTAGAAAACTATCAGACCATGATAGTCTGATATAGACCAATCCACAACACCCATTTCACAGTGTCCTGGGTTCAGCAGTTGCAGTCAGTTTTTCTTCTCTTTAGTAGCTGTGTTTTGACTTAACCCGGGAACAAGGCTGATAAGGCCGATGTTTTTGGTTGTTGCTGAGCGATGTTTGCCCTGACCAAGGACTTTGTGAGCCTCATGCTCTGCCAGGGAGGAGGAGAAGCCAGGAGGAAGGAGGGACAGGACTGTACTGACAGGACCAAACTGACCAAAGAGGTATTCCATACCATAGCACGTCATGCCCAGGGGTGATCCGGAAGGACTAGCTCTCTGGGGGTGGTTGGAAGAGGTGGTCAGTCAGCACTCGGTTGGTGGAGTGTTGTGAGTTATCTGCTGTGGTTGATGAGATGCTGTATTCTTTTCCTTTATCATTATTATTATTGGTGGTAGCAGCAGTGATTTGTGTTGTACCTTGGTTACTAGACTGTTGTTATCTGACCAGTGGGAGTTCTTTGGCCCATCTTCCCTCCCACTCCTCTGGGAGTGGGGAGGAAAATGGGGGGGGGGTGTTGAGTGGGTGAACGTGCTGCCTGGCTGGGTTCAAACTACAACACACAGCCAGGTTCAGATTTAAAGTTTCCTTTGTTAATAACAAAACCTGAAGACTGCTTATTCCTGACTAAGCTTACTGCTTTAAGAAATCTGGTATATTTTCCGTATATATTTTATTCCAAAATTAAATTCTACTTAGCGGTCCAGTGCTTAGGATTTTTTTCTTTTATTTTTTTAATGATAAAATTTAAATGAGTCTCCTGGTTACAGCTGTGATAACAGTAAATTTTCTTCCTAGTAGCTGGTATTGTGTTGTATTTTGTATTTAACTCTTTCCAATTTTCCTCCCCATCCCACTTCCTACTGGGAGTCAGGGGGAGGAGTGAATGAGCAGCTGCATGGTGCTAGTTCCTGGCTGGGGTTAAACCATGACTGAGAGAAATATACACCATTTTAGGTATTACAGTGACCAGTTCATATATATACTTAAGTGCAATTAATCCTTTTCCTTACAATCTATTTTCAGTGAAGAGACTGAGACTGACATTTGCTGCAGAGCTGACTAGATATTCTGCGAACAGAGAACTTCAGAAATGTAGCTACAGCCTTGGCAAGGTCAATGGTTAGTGCTGATCAACATTACTCAAAGTTTTGAATTCCTCAGTGATGGAAATGCTACCTTGCTCTTGTCAAAAGGGGGGAAAAATGCTGGAATGTGGTTCAATGCATCTATCAACATAACATCTGGGTAAATGTGAGTTTGGAACCTACGTGAAAGTGTTTATTGTTTCATCAAATATTTCAGCAATCATGTTAATGGAGGCATTCAAACAGGAATCAGTTGAAGTTTTTGAGAGCCTTGCTTAAATGTTCTGTTAGTTGCTAAAGGTGACACAGACCTTTGTATTTTAAGTCTTGGTCTTGAACATAAAAATCAAATAAATACATAATACGATATTTTCACATAAGAAAAAAGAATTATATCAGTAATGAAAGTAATACAAGACAATTAATTTTGTAAAATTTTTGTTAATAATGAAGCAAAAATTAATCACAATGAAGTGTCAAGAGAGGTTTTTGTTTTTGTTTTGTTTTTTTTTTTCTATCTATTTGCAACTTTTTTGTTGGTAACAATCTATTTAGACATAAAGCTGGAGAATGTAAATGTCCTCTACATTCTTAAGCTCCCTCTACTGGAAGGAAGTGGATACTTTCAGCATTGCATTAATTAAATGGTAAAATACTTCCTTGGTATATTACTGGACAAAAGTATTTGATTTGATTTCATTTGATAGTTAGCAGAAGTTGCATTTATTTAATCACATTATCTATCTATTAGTAATTTATTCTCTTTATACTTTGAACAACAAGCAGATATACCTGGACTGTAAATACTCCTCCTGATTATTGGAAAAGATTTATACATCCACAGTTGGGACTTGAGGGGGGTGACACATCTAATCAAATATCAACATTTACAGTGATATCTACCCCTAAGCCAGTCAACTTTTCCATGCTTAAACTCAACCAGAGAAATGAGTACTTCTTGGATGTAATGCATCTCATAGTAAAGCAGTCATTGAAAACAGATCAAGATGACTGGGGCACTGAAAGTGCTGACTTCTCTCCACTGTTATAGTAAGACTCAAGGGTGAATGCTTCACACATACATATACATATATAAAGATTGATGAATAAATCTGTGTAGTGTGAGAGTGGTATTCTAATGTGAGTAATGTAGGCGTAACATTAACCAACAGAATATGTTGCATTATATAAGATATAAAGTACACAGCAACAGAAATAGTGCAGAAATAACAGTATACATTAGATGATTTGGAAATTTAAAACAAACAAACAAACAAAAGTTACCACGTATATTTATGAAAGATTTTAAAAATCCATTAAATATCTTATTTTAGTAATATAAAGGGCTGTGACTAAAATGACTGTTAGGATTTGGCTTTGATGGAGTATTAGCTGTGAAGAGTACTAATCGACTATTATTACCGTGCAAGTATAAAATTTTTTCTACAGTAACCTTCCCACCCTATATTCAGCTATTTAGAAAGATGGACTAAGCTTAAAAAGCCTGTCTTTGGCTACACCTGATGCCTTGAGAATCCATGGTCCCTAAGATGATACACATCCATCAGGTTGTACAACAGGCTGCATTTTAGCCATATAATTTAGAAATTATCAAGAAAGTGATGCTTTAATCTTCCTTGTTTAAGAACATGCTGATCTAAAAATGCATTTTCTTATTCACTGCTTTCTTCATGCCAGTCAGGTCAAACATAGTCTACACCATAGTTTGTCGTCACAGTTCTCTAATTTTGACAGTGGACATGTGGAGAGACAAAAGTGAACTTTATTGGGGCTTACTGAACAAGCTTAAGAGTCTTATCTCCCTGTTGCAAATACAAAGCTCTTAATCTTGAAATATGTATTTCTGCTAAATATCACTGATTTTGAATGTATGACACACTGGATTTGTTATATACAAATAAAAGTCTTAAAATATCTCCAAAGAACTCTCTTCTCAGTGGTCGGAGTAAAAAAGGGTTCCTCAGGTGAAAACTGTTTATGATAGAACCAACATGCCTTACAGAAAGCATAGAGTAAGCGCTCATTGTCCCTGTGTTACAGAGGAGGTAAACTGTTGCAATCTGCAGAAAATCATCTTTCTTTTCAGGGCTAATAATTTCAAGCCTAAATGTATGTATTACAATGGTCCTCCTGAAAGCATGTAGGCTTTCAGTTCTGAAGACACATTACTAATGCATGTATATTAGGTACTTGAAGATAAAAGATGCACTCTTTACAGACTGCGGCAACATATATGGAATTTATAGTTGTAGTGCAGACAGTTTTTAAGGGTTTATGGCACTGTGCATACCCACACTGTGCACTGGTAATTCCTCACCTAGCCCCTGCACAGGAGAGGTAGTGGACTGATTTAGGGCACTGAATATTACCCCATTCAGAATCCCTTGAACTGGAACTTTTCTTTAACAATCTGTAGGCAGGTGTCTATGCAACAAGACCAAAGTTTTGGAAACGAGCATCAATGAAGATATTTGCACCATTGCAAAGTGCAAATAGACTTGATCCTCACAAGGTCATAGGATAATTCAAGCAGGGAGGGACCTCAGAAGGTCACCAGTGCAATCCATTCTCAAAGCAAGGACAACTATAGGAATTATATGCAGAAGATAATATTGCAGGCTGTGAACATGGAGTATTGTATTGAGTCCTGCAAGTTAAATACAGGCCTGGACAGGCTTAACAAAATTTAGAAACCAAATTGTCACGGAGATGTGTGTTTCAGGTTTCAGCTGCGATTAACAAGATTTATTTCATTGCTAAGTCTCCTCAGCAGCTGATTTGAGTCTGGGGCAATGATCTCTTTTACACTTTTGGAAATCAAGCAAATACAATTTCACATCTGTGAACATCAGGAATCAGGTGGTCAAAATTCTCCCTGGGAACGTAACATTTTGGCAGCTTTGTAAAGGTAGTTTCTTCTTCTTTTATGTTTATAATAGGCAAGTGTGTCGATGAGAAATAGATAACATTCCTTTTCTCGAGTAAGTCAAGAGACTAAATACACGTCACTTTGTAATAAATGGAATAAAGGATGCAGCTAGGCAAAATTTTTACTTTCAGATACTTGCAAAAGGTTTCCCCATTCATCTGAAGAGAAGTATGTTTTCATTTCTCTCCTTTCCTTTCTTTGATTTTAGGAGAAGAATGTTCAGAAAGTCTTAGAAATTTGAGGTAGAAACACAGAAGCAAAGAGTGAAATTATTGGACTATAGATATCTCCATTCTTGGTACCTTGTAAGTGCAACTTCACATAACACAAAATGTCACAGACCAAAGAACTTCCAGATCGAATAATAAATTAAATGCCTCTTCATATCCATTGTTTTTTTGAGACTAGGTGAACCAAGGGGCTGTTAATGTGAGCTTTCAGAAGATAACATATCAACTTTATTGAAATAAAGTGTTATGAAAATCTTTCATGGCTCTGATCAAAACTACAAAAGAATAAAGAAAACCAAATCTCACTAGCTTGCTATTTTTCACTAAGAAGGTGAAAGGGAATCTCCTAATAAATGGTTAGGAGCATTAGTAGTGGATTTTCTAGTTCAAGATGTTTCTCTGCTAAATTATTTCAAATCTCTATTCACTACAGTAATATGATCCAGAAGAATAGTGGATATCCTGTGTAGAATGGAACAAGTCAAGAGAAGAGGCTGAGAGAAAATCCTTCTATGACATTCAATAGTCCTGTAATCAGATAATCAATGTAGAACATACTGCACTGCTTATACTAGGGGATTTGTAACTCCGTCACTGCTTTCAAGGACTTTATCTTAAATCTTGAGATATTTATTTCTTTCACCAACAGTTCATCCTGATTCATAGGAATCTCTTCATGGAAAGATATTTTCCCATTGATAATATAATCCCCAATGCTTATTTTCCATTTGAGGTAATTTTGTTGAGATCCATGAAACCTGCTCTTACAATTGTGAGGAAATTTAACTGCCCACTTAAGTGCAAACTACCTCTAAACCAATCACCAAACTTATTTTAATTAATTTAAAAATACATTTTCAGAACAAAGAGGTTTTATTTTAATGGTAAGTAAAATCTCCCTTGATTTTGGTTTTATGGTTATATGCACCCATATAACCAAATCTATCACATGNAAACTTATTTTAATTAATTTAAAAATACATTTTCAGAACAAAGAGGTTTTATTTTAATGGTAAGTAAAATTTCCCTTGATTTTGGTTTTATTGTTATATGCACCCATATAACCAAATCTATCACATGTTTTTTTTTTTCATATTTTAATCTTACTACATGTTTCTTTCATGCTTGTTTTTCACTTTGTGTTGAGAACATCAAAAGACTGTTCTGTTACACTGGAAATAGAGTATACCACAGTACAAGGTTTGAGTGGCAAAGTTGGCTTTCTTCTTTTGCAGGCAGGGGAGGAGGGCATTGTAGTGGCTTCTTTGGCAAGCTGCTGCTAGAGGCTTCTGTGTCTGACAGAGTCAGTGCCAGCCAGCTCCAAGATGGAGCTGAGGAACAAGAAGGCAGACATGTTTAAGGAGGAGGGGAAAAAAAAACCCCACAGCGACACAACAGCAACTGCTGCCAGAGAGGAGTGAGAGTATGGGTCAGAAACAGCCCTGCAGACACCAAGGTCAGTGCAGAAAGAGGGCAGGAGGTTCTCTATGCACCAGAGCAGAGATTTCTCTGTAGCCCGTGGTGCAGCGCATGGTGAGGCAGCTGTGCCCCTGCAGCCCATGGAGGTCCCATGGTGGAGCAGATCTCCACCTGCAGCCTATGGAGGACCCCACACCAGAGCAGGGAGATGCACAGAGGCTGTGACCCTGTGGGAAGACTGCACTGAAGCAGGTTTGCCTGCAGGACCTGTGACCCCACGAAAGGGACCCATGATGGAGCAGGCTGTTCCTGAAGGATGTGCTCCATGAAGGAGACCCACACTGGAGCAGTTCATGAAGAGCTAACTGCAGCCTGTGGGAGGAACCCCATGCTGAAGCAGAGGAAGAGTGTGAGGAGGAAGAAGCAGCAGAGGAAGAGTGTGAGGAGGAAGAAGCAGCAGAGACAATGTGTGATGAACTGACCACAGCCCCCATTCCCTGTCCCCCTGCAGTGGGGATGAGGTAGAAAATTTGTGAGTAAAGCTGAGCCAGGGAAGGGGGGAAGGTGTGTTAACATCTCATTTGAATCTCATTTCTTTGATTTCATTGGTAATAAATTAAGCTAACTTCCCCAAGTCAAGTCTGTTTTGCCCATGATGGTAACTGGTGAGTGATCTCTCCCTGCACTTATCTCAACCCACAAGCCTTTCCTTACATTTCCTCTCCCGTGTCCAGCTGAGGAGGGCAGTGATACAGTGGCTGTATTGGGCACCTGATGTCCAGCCATGGTCAACCCACTACAACTAACTTTTCCTCCCAAAATCTCACAAATTACCTATACTCAGAATAAAACATGTTTTCTTTACTATGCATTGTTCAATGTCATGCAGTCCCTCATTCAGAAAATTGATGGTTTCAGTGCATATGATATAAAAGCTAGTATGAAAAATATATTGCACTGAATTGCATTAATGCATGTGAAGATTCTCACTGCACTGCTACATAAGCAAAAAAATCTGAGAGATATGAACAACAAAATAAATTTTATTTAAATTTATTTAAAAGATTAAATAAATATTTTTTTTTTTTTTTCCCTATAGCTTATAAGGCTCGAATTTTGTTTTTATGGGCTGCTAAAAATGCAAATATCCACCCAGTCAGATTTCCAAAAGTAGATGACTATTAAATTCCTGATTAGTTTCTATGAGCTTTAGTATATCCTACCGCATTTCTGTTTGCATCTTGAATTTTCTGAATGCCTTTAGAAACCTTGACTTAACTACTACTTGCATTTACCACAGCATAGAAAATATAAATTCATTACCTCTAAATTTCTAATTATAGTGTCAGAATGAGATATACCAAGATATCATAAGATGTAGTAGCAAAGATTGCTGATCTAACCAAACACTCGTGTGTCAAGTGTGTTGTTTTGTTTGTTATTTTTTATTATGAGACACAGATGTGTCTCCTTATGTGAATAAACATGGACAAGTTAAAGTACCTGCAGCCATGTTACTGCTGGTAATATACAGTTTTCTGAGTGACTTGGGGGATGCTGAGGTTTTTTGTGATTCAGAGTTTGTGGCTGCTTGTTTCCCTGTAAACATAAATTTGAAAAAATACTTCTTTGGTGTAATTTACAGTACAAAATATGTTACCTAATATCAGCTAATGGATCTGTAGAAGCTTGATATACCTATATAGTGGGAGAACAATGTATAATAGAAATGCTTTATATCATCCCTATTGGATTCTTGTTTGTGCTATATCAATTTTCTGAATAACCGACAACTATCTTTATGGCATAGTAGAAATATGATAAAAGGAATAAATGGTATTAATGTGAATTAAGAGGAAGAATAATTGGTTATTTCAGCTTATTTTTATAATAATCAAATATACAATCCCCTCTTAAAATAATTAATATTTCATATAAATCTGCCAAATATTATTCTCATGTAGAGCCTTTCTTTTCAAAGTACGATTTTTTGTGCAGTTTTAGTGACAATCTGGAAGAGATTATCTCTGTTTTCTATTTTCTTTCAAAGTATATTAACCTGAATCCTCTTTAATATTAATCTTATCAAAATAATACATTATGTCAACAATTTTAGACTGACTCATTCTACAGTGTTTTGCAAGTGCTGTCGCACATCTTGGCAATTCTGACTACCCGTGGCTTTAGTAGACTTCACATCTATCTAATTTTCTTGATAATGTATATACAGATGTCTTAGCTTGAATTTTTTTTTATCTTTGTGTACTGGCAATGAATTACCTTAGGATGAAGTCCAACGATACAGACGCTCCTTGCACAAAAATGCCAATAACCACAGAAGTAATCACACAGTTTGGATTGTAATCTGGAGCTTGATCATACTTGTTACATCTGCAGTCAGTCACTTGAATTGAAAGTCACTCAACAATTGTTACAGTAAAAGTTAAGTTTATCTGAAGAAGATACTGGAAAGATCACCAGTATCTTTAAACCAGTGTGGTTTAAATGAAAGATGAAAGTACATTCTGGCTACTACCGTTCTGTTTCTCTCCTCTTCAGGATGCCTAGTGGTCTGACAGGTCCTTTATCACCAAAGTCTTCAGAAGTGGGATGTCTGAAAAATATGGGGGAGCTCTACTGAAGCTGTGAGCCAGACACTGGAACCATTTGATGAGATCTGTGACCTAGGTAGCATTAGATTGGCTGCATGCAATTCTGCCTGCTGGCTGTGCTACCCACAGGTATCCAGGAATACCAAAACCATATCATTAACTACAGCTGGTAAACAGTTTGTAGGATTTTACTGTATTTGTCAATTCCATTCTAGGCAGCTGCTCTGAAGATACCATCTACACAAATGTCTGATCTATTTTGAATCATAAGATTAAAAAGATTCCATGCCAAGAAGTTCCATCTGTCAAATTTATGTTTATTGGACCATGAAATTTGTCTAACATCTTGAGCTTTTAGCAGAGACTATCTTCTCCACGCTGAAATCAATCAGATTACTACTGTCAAGACAAGCCATTTCTACTAAAAAATAGACAGGACTTCAGCAGCTTACTTAATTTGAAAGAATGCCCAGTTTCAAAGAAAATATCACTACTAATGCAACTACTATATACATGTCCTGGTTTCAGGCGGGATAGACTTTATTTTCTTCCTAGTAGCTGGTCTAATGCTGTGTTTTGGCTTTAGTCAGAGAATAATGCTGATAACTCACTGATGTTTTAGTTGTTGCTAGGTTTACAGAGATGTAATAGTGCTGAAATGAAATCCTCTGAGGAAAAAAAGTGGAAAACCAGCAACAGAAAACTGACTGAGAAGGAAACATGCAACGGCTAAAGAAAAAAAGTCTGCAGATAAGTTCTCATTAAAAATGAGTGTGGTATAATAGCTATTCCAGAACAACAGCATTCCACCTCTTTGTGTCAGACTTTCTAACATATAAAGGAAGAAGAATAAAAAATGTTTGTTTTCCCAATAGGTGGCATAGATTTCCTTATATTGCAAAGACTTTTAATGATCTCGTAGGGAGCAAGGTGAGAATATATGTATTAATTACACAGGTTTCATTGCTGGGGCATTTCCATCTACTGCAATGATATCCATGACAAAAATTTTAGCTCAGCATTGCAAACTCTGCAGATGAAAAGGTTTATATAATTTAAACTAAACAAATTCTCAATGCTTCATATAGTTATGTTAGACATAGACTACAGATCAGTCCAAAAATTGCTGGCAGTGAAGTGTTCATACACGTATGCCAAAGATCTTTAAGTGGTTTATAGCAGACATAAAGTCTACTAGTTTTTGTAAACTTTTGTAAACTGTTTCTATGTAAATATTGTAGAAGAAATCCTTAACAAAGATGAAACTACATAACTTCGACTAATTTGCATAGGGAAGTATACAAGGCAAGAAAAAGTTTGAGACTAATGTACACATTAGTATATTGCAAATTTTTATTAACTGTAGATAAAACTTAATGTTTTTATGAATTTTTGATCTTAAGAACAGCAAAATTTAGAATCATAGAATATTTAGGGTTGGAAAGGACCTTGATTATAGAATACAACTTCCAGTGCAGACGTTAAGTATAGGTAATTCTCAAGATCTATCAAATTATGTGCATTTTGCAAAGAAGAATTTACTTCAGTGTCCATGGTTATTCTACTACATGAATGTGTAATAAACTTCACCATACTATTGTGGGTACTACGCACTTGTACCAGCTACTTCAATATTCTCCATTACAGCACAAAAGTACCTGATTAATGTATATTCCTTTCATTACCATAGTCAAATAATAAATTCACTTTTTTCATCGTTGTTAATGTGTAGAATGTTCCAGAGTGTTATTATTGAACAAAATACAGTAGTGTTAACATTAATGCAGGAATGAAGAACAACACTAAATATATTCTTATACTGCCACTTGCTAAAATGTGCCTGGGGTTTAAGAGATCAGAACAAAGAAGAAATTTCTCTTTAATTGCTTCAGGCATTTGCATTGTGCCATCCTACTTTGCAATTTTTTGCATGTTAACTATTCTGCCATAGTTTACTAAATACATATACAAACATACAAGTTTATACCAATAAATGTAAAAAAAATCATTTATATATTTGCAATAAAGACATCACAAGTGTTTTTGAAAACAGCTCAACAAAGCAGGTGATTGCTTTTATTGTCATTAACTTCAGCACATAATCAAAGCCAATGGATGCCTTTTAGTGGGCTTCAATGGGTTTTAGTTTGGATCCCTTCTTAGTGTCCCATAAACACTAGCATTGGAAGCCAGCCTCCTTATAGCCAGTTTGGGAAGGAAAATCAGCGTGATCAGACTACTGTACCAGATATCTCAGACCCTGACAGCATAAACTTAATGACTTTGCCTTCTTCTTTGCCCCTTTCCTAAAATGTTAAAGTTGATAACTATTAATCCTTGAAGAGGTATTGCGGTCTTGCTATTAGCTTCAGATTGTGCCCAGATGTAATGGAACATGTCTCAAAGTTTCACCTGGAACTACAGGGGAAGCAATTTCACTGGAAACTTTAAAGCTGCTTAATGTTTAAAAGGGGTTAAAAAATATGATTTTTTTTTTTCCTCATTAAAATCACAGAATGTATCATACCTGTGACAAACGTAGAGCCCATGTACACTGTAGAACTGCTTCCGTCTTTGGAGGGTTTATCTATTCCCAGCTCAATAAATTATTAACATCTCATGCCATTTATTTAGTGAAAAGAGATGGTGAGAATAGACTTCTAATCAGGAGGAGCCAGCAGGATAGCAGCCTGTTTGTGAGACAATTCCAGGACAGGAGAGAGGAAGGACATGCTTCCTTTTCAGGTAGCATTCTTCTTATTTATGGTTGCCATAGATAAGATATAAAAAATTCCTTACCACTCTACTTCTGAATGGCTTTTTATGCTGATAATTTATGCCAAAATTTCAGGTCACAAAGAGTAGTAATAGGATGTAAGGTACTCATCTATAAAAGTGAGTACAGTCAGAACTAAAACCAACAACAATAATAATAGAATTCTGTAATAAAGATGTGTTAAAGAAAGACCCTTTTTTATTACATCCCTACAGTCCTTTTTTTTTTTTTTTTTTTTTTTTTTTTTT
>NDXB01003531.1:895-13334 GCA_002631895.1 Agapornis roseicollis | reverse complement strand
TTTTTTTTTTTTTTAAGAAAATACTGTTTTTATTATGCTGACAAGTGATAGAATTTTGTAAGTTGTACAAGGAAGCACAATTGCACAAAACATCTTGGTCAAGATCCAGAAAGCTTAAGGCCCACAGAAGCAGTTTATTGGATTGAAATAATGTAATAGTTTTGGCTGGGATATAGTTATAGTAGCTAGTATGGGGCCATGTTCTCGATTCATGCTGGAAAGTGTGGTTAACATAGAGATGTTTTGGTTGATGCTGAGCAGTGCTTACACAAAGTCAAAAACTTTCTGCTCCTCATCCCACCCCACCAGCAAATAGACTGGGGGTGCACAAGGAGCTGGGAGAGGACACAGCTGGGACAGCTGATCCCCACTGACCAAAGGGACATCCCATAACATACAGCAACATGCTCAGCAATAAAAAGATGGGAATACCTCCCAAATATCAACAAGTGATATGTAAGAGACAGGAAATATACAATGACACAGATAGAAATGATACATCACGCTGCAACATATGAATACATCAGTTCAAATATTATTGTCAGATGCATCTCTATACTGACTTTGTACCATCTGTGGGCACAGGTATGAAAACTGCATTCTCTTCATTGGAAAGATCCTCTGCTATAAATGAATAAATAACTTTAGAAAAAGTATTTCAGAACACAAATGGTCAAGAGATACAGGAATATTTATGCTTGTTCAATGCATCTCTTGTGAGTGCTGATTGCAAGCAAGTACACAGGATAATTCTTGTCTGAGAATTTTGCTTGCATGTCACTAAACTGCTGCTACTAGAAAAGGAAACCTGATTATGGGATCCAGTGTATTAAGTTATTATTTTTGTTAATTGAATATTTCCAAATGGTACTGGGCAACTGGCTCTAGGCAGCCTTGCTTAAGCAGATGGGTTGTGCAAGACAGCCTCCAGAGGCACCTTCCAGCCTCATCCATTCTGTGAAATTCCAATGTCTTTCCCATGCTGAGCCACATGCAGCCTGTTGGTTATGCAGGTATTTCTTCACACAAGAGCAGGGTTATTCTGTCAAGTGCCTTCTAAGAGCAGATGTACACTTTCTTTACAGCTATTCACTTTCAGGGAACAAATTGCTTTTCTTCTATCCTGCTCAAAGAGAAAGAAAATTCCTCTCTTTGATTCTGCTTGTGTCATTTCCCAGTTGCTTGTCAATAGAACAAATTGCCCCGCCTTTCTCTCTTTCTCTCCTTCATGCCAACCTCAAGGTCTTCAAAATCCTTTTGTCTTGCCAAAGTACTATTCCAAATATTGTCAGTAATGCAAGAAACTCTTTCTGAACTCTCTTTTCAGTTCTCTAGCACAGTAAGCAATTCTCACTTGTTACGGGAAAGGAAGGATGGCTATTTTCACTGTTGGAAAAAAAAAAGGAAAGTTTCAGAGAACAGTTCACTCTCTCTGTTCTCTCTGCAATTTTTTCTCCTCACAGCTGTAGTTACACTTTTCATTTATTTGTTTTGTCTGAATTTTATGTCTTTTTGTGCCTAGCTGCACTCCTGATACCAAGGCAGATACTGTTATAAACAAGAGATGAGAAGGATGTCAGATCAATCAAAATGTCAGATTCCTCCTGTCCTTATTGGCCTTGGTCTTGTCCATGTGCCTCATTGGATGTTTCTTTGCTATACACACTACTACTGATAGGGTATATAGTTTTATGTGTGTTGAAGCAAATCTAAGTTATGTTTGATGATCAAATGCACATAGAGCTGCAGAAACATGGGCAATAGATCCTACTCCCAAGCTGTGTGCAATGCCAAGAGTAAGTGAAATATCTGACAGAGAAAAATAGACATTCACACAATTTCTTGATCTGAATTTCAAAGGAAAAATTGAAATCACACTTCCATAAGCTTGAGATATTCATCAGTGAAGGGATGTTACTGTGTACTGGAACCACTCTTTTGTCCAAGAATTCTTTTGGCTAAGAATCAGAGGTGATTCTTACAATGACCCAGTTTCAAAATGGCCTGAAGGAATAACAAGCTTTTGTTTTTCTTTTTCTTGTTGAATTTGCTGCTTCTCTATTAATGTTTAGGAAAAAAAAAAAAAAACACTTAAACAACTTTTCTTGGTCAACAGCTTACAAAACAGGTGTTAATATAAAATATTATAAACACCAACAAATACAACTAAAAGGAGGAGGAAAAACAAAACGAAATTGAAATCTACAAGGGCATTATATCAAAACCAGAGATCATCTTTGCATTAACTTTAGGACTAAAAGTGTTGATTTCTGTTTATGCATTTGGTATACTCCTTAATGCTAGGAACGTTAATCAAGTTCTGTTTTCCCACCTGTAAGGTATGTCTAGTTGAATGTTGTGAGGTTTAATGTATTTTTTCACCACTTTGAGGTCTTTGGATATAATAGGTTATTGAACTGGAGCAGGTCCTTACAGCACATCCCACAGAATAAATATGAAACAATAAAAAGGATATCTTTAGGTCTGTTTGTTTAATTTTTCAGTGTCTAAACAAGTCACTAAACATTTATGGTAAGAATGTTGCCTTCTACATCACGGAGTTTTTCCTTGATCACAAAGGATAAAAAGCATTTTAGGAAATAAATCTTAGGTAGAAATTTAATTTAGGAAAATATATCTTCCTCTTGAAGTTAGTGTGGGTTTACACACAAGTCTGTAAAAGGATTCTGTAGGATAAGTGTCAGAAAACTTTGCACCTCAGAAAATGCAATCCCTTCCATCGCTCAGAACCAACAGTGAGTGAGTTCATATCAATCCGTGCCTAACTGGACTCAGAACATGTGCATGAGCTGTAGCTACTGGCTGGTAATAACATGGTCACAGGAAACAGCTATCTGAAAGCTCTTGGCTAATTATCAGCTCTACCTATTGAAAAATATCTGTTTTGTGTTGCAAACAGTTATTTGCAGCAGTGGAGACTGTCAGTGCTGCATAGGACACTTAAACAACAAACAACAGCAAGGTCTTTCAAAACAACTTGAGTGAGCACCTAGAGTTGTTATCAGCTTCAAACTGTTACAACCTTTCAAAAAGGGAGAACAACCTTTCAAAAAGGACTGCCTTTACAACTTCTTAATTAGGGATCATGCTGCTATCAAGACAGTGGAATTTTCCAGTCCCTCAGAGCTGCTTGTTTCTGCTACCCAGGCTTAAACCTAAGCTCTGTCAGGACAAGGAAACTTGAGTTTCTCACTGCTTACTGAATAAGGGACTTAATAATGCATCTGTATAGTCATCAAAAAACATTGGCTGCTACCATGCATTAAAATACTTGGAGAGGAGGTGGTGTTGATCTGCACCTCTTTTATTTGACAGTCTAATGAGAAAGGACCTGGAGCCTGGAGTCTCTGTTGTAGGGATTTCAAGTTGAGGGAGGTGCTTCTCCCTTCTACTCTCATAACACCATCCCTCCAACCCTTGGAGTACTACATCCAACTTTGGTGCCCCTAGCATAAGAAGGACGTGGATCCATTTGAGCGAGTCCAGAGGAGAGCCACAAAAATGACAGGAGGGCTGAAGCACCTCTCCTATGGAGACAGGCTTACAGGGCTGGGGTTGTACAGCCTGGAGAAGAGAAGGCCCTGGGGAGACTTTTGAACAGCTTTCCAGTGCCTACAGGGGGCTACAACAAAGCATGTAGTGGCAGGACAAGGGGGAATGGCTTTAAACTGACAGAGGGGAGATTCAGATTAGATACGAGGAAGAAATTCTTCCTTGTAAGGGTAATGAGGCACTGCCACAGGCTGCCCAGAGAAGATGTGCATGCCCCATCCCTTGCAGTGTTCAAGGCCAGGCTGGATGGTGCTTTGAGCAACCTGATCTAGTAGAAGGTGTCCCTGCCCATGGCAGGGGGATTGGAACTAGATGATATTAAAGCTGCCTTCCAACCCAGACCTTTTTTACAGTTTCATGATTCCCTGTGATCAAGAGGCATGAACTGCATGCCAGACTTTCCATAGTCCTACAAGATTTTTGTTCCTTCTGCCTCATTATGTGATTTGAATAAGAGACCAAACAGAAAGAATAACAGCCTTGCATGTGGAGACTGTCACCTGGCTTCAGAGAAAGTCACAAGTTTTAGTCTTTTATATGTGGTCTATTCCAGTACCATACACCCTGTATCTTAAGCTTGTTCAAAGTGCAAAAATATATATCCAGTCCAAGTCACACAAGGCACTATTTTAATCTACAAGCCATCCACACAGTTTGAAAGAAAGGCCTTGAAGAGAAGATTAAGACCTTTAAATCCTGAGTGGAGAAAATTACCTGCTCAGAACATTTTGTAAAGCTCTGAAACCCTAGAAAAAGAAAAGGAAGGACTTAAAACATCTTTCCTCTATGCATTCAGCTGGCAAGGCTGGCAAATTAAGGTTATGTTTAGCTGGAGTGTAACCTCTAAATCAGTAAAATTGCTCTCTTCAGGTAACGCTGTTCATGGTATTCTGTATTTAAGAGGGAACTTACGCATTCAGGCTTATGGCTGGCAATTAAAGCTATATGAATGTGCTTTAAAAGGGGTATTCCAGACACCCCTGTGTCTGTTCCCAAAAGCCATGCTATAACCTTTATAGCAGTAAGACAAGTCATTCCACAACCAGCCTTAACCTAAATTCTTTTTGTAGTTTGACTGCAGAGCCTTCCTTGAATTCTCTCACTTTTGCTGGGTTTTTTTTTAGTGCAATTAACCATATGTATTAGCTAAAGAAAGCCTAAGAACTTTCTCAGCAGCACTATAAAACTCCTGTCTAGCAGGACAGATCAATGAAAACAGCCTAATTTCTTTGTGTGAACTGATTTACTTTCCACCTTGTTTCAAGTAATTTCTAAATGTTGCAACATGCTGATCAAAGAAACAAAGAAGTACTCAACATTCCCTCAATGGTTGAATAAATCCTGCAGATCATCAGCCAGATAAACTTGTTCATTACACAAGTCTCTAGGTAGTTAGCATGGAGATAAAGCTTCATTTAGGCAATATATTAAAAAATAATTAATTATTTCAAATGTATCCTTGGATAATGCCTCTTCATTTTCTACCTGTGGAGTTGAAAACTCGATCACTAGTGAAGAAAAAAGTGGAGGAGTTAATAATATACTCTTCTACATTTATATATTGATATAATTTTTAATTTAAATTAATCTACAATAATATTAACAACAGCAGTAAGTAATAGACTTGAGCTTTTAAGTAAGAAGAGAAGCTGTTGACAGTACTTGTAATACTGAGGCACCCCTATAGTGACTGACAGAAACAGTGAGAAGTGCAGAGCCAACAAGGCCTGATGATTCCCTACCAGGGCAATACTGTTCTTTCCAAGATATGCACCCATTAATCTTGGTCCAGACTAGATCACTCTCTTAAACGTTGGGGTTTCTATGCTTCCTTTGTGAAACTTGCATAACTAAATAAATCACAGTATTAAGATTACTCAATTTTAGAGTAACTGGTAATGGAAGAGAAGACCTAATACACCTAAATTTAGAGTTTCTTTTACAATATTACTATCTGTTGACTATTTACAGAGTCTTAAATTATTTTTTTCTTACAGATATCAATTGAAATGTACAATATATAACTAAAATTGTACATTTCACCATCCTCAAACAATACTATACTTTTAAAGAAACTGGGGTTTGTGCCCTAGCTTAGCAAAGACTTGAGTATGGTTTTAATCTTTGTGTTTAATCTTTGTGTTCTGGATATCAGCAGTTTCTACATACACAAGGTTTAAAAGCAAGTATATAGTTAGGTATTTGACAAAGTTTTAGTATTTCTTATAAAACTACAGACTTGTTATTAGGTAGGCCACTAGCAAATGTTTTAATTTTTAATGTTCTCTGGCCTTTCTTATTACTTTCCCCCAAAAGTCTCTCAGATGATAACCTTCCAAATTCTGAACTTCAGTTTGAAATGAAGGAAGATGCCCAACTTTGATTTCATCATAACAGAAGGTGTTTTACCTCCATGCTGACAGGCAGCTTTAATTTGTCTAGGGAAAACTTAGTGACACATAAGTACAGATTTTAAAAAAGCTTGAACTACTTTTAAAATAAAGATGCTGAAATGTTACTAGCTTCCTTTTTCTCTATTTATTTTTTCTTTTTGGCTATATTTCATTATTATACTCCTACATTTTTCTGTGGTTTATATTCTGATTTGCCCATTCCAGGGATTATCATTGTTTTGTTTTGTTTTGTTTTAATGTTTGCTTTTTTTTTTAATTGTAATATTAGGCATATTTCTAAAATTAGTCTCTTTTAAATTATAAAGTGCATCTTTCCTAATACCTTTTCCTTGTAACTCCTAAGATTNNNNTTTCCCATTCCAGGGTTTATTATTGTTTTTTTTTGTTTTGTTTTAATGTTTGCTTTTTTTTTTTAATTGTAATATTAGGCATATTTCTAAAATTAGTCTCTTTTAAATTATAAAGTGCATCTTTCCTAATACCTTTTCCTTGTAACAAATTTCCTAAGATTCAAGATTTTTTTGCTTTCTTGCATGCAGTCACATTGAGTTTCATACTGTCTACACATTTCATTATAAGGTTGCTTATAATTTCTTTTATTAGTGTTTTACTCATCATTTAAAATAGGTTGAATGACAATGACCCAGAACTTTTCATGAACAATTTCTTGAGCCTTATACATTAAATATCATATTGTTTTAAATGTACCAGACTATAAGATAATCTTCAGGTTTTTTAATTTTGCCTTTGCACATATAGCGTCAAATTATTTTCACCTTTGTCAATTCTTTGCTCTAAGAAAAGGGTCTATTAACCGCTAACTAGCAATGCTATTGTATGTTTCTCCTTTTCTCCTTCCAAACTTACATTTAAGTTTCCAGATTTATTTTCTTTTCCATGTCACTCTTATTTTATCTCTTTCTGACAAATACTTTGCTGAATTAACTCTGATGACCTTGGTAGAACTGCGTTTTTTCTGGCCTCTCTAGACTTGCCTCATTTAAGTTATTTCTCTTATACAAATAGGGTAGAAATTGGAAGATGAGTTGATATGAAAGAAAAAATAGCTTGGCAGTTTTTCACACAGAAAATAATGGAAAATCATCTTTTATAAGAGCAATGATGAATTTTTTTGTCTTTTGAAACTATTACTGAAAAAGAAAAAAAAAACGAGTAACAGGTAGGATGCTAAATACTTCCAGCAGTTGCCACCAATCTCTAAGTAGTCCATGAAGGCCTAATAATTACAAGCACAGAATTCTCACAAGGACAGCAGTGCTATTTTAGATTATTTTTATCCTGTTGTAATGAGCTAATTATAACTCAATTAATGTAATTTGTAACCTGAATACAGCTGATCCACTACAACTGCAATACCTAGCAGAATACTTGTTTGGAACATTAGCATGCCAGGGAGTTGAGCACCATGTCCTCGTATCCATTCACCCACTTTGTAGCAAGAGATTTATTTTGCCCTTTTTGTGTCCTTTACAAAATCATGACTTTAGAGTAAGTTATGATCTTGAAAAAACACAATTAGTTATGGATTGCTGCTTAACTTGTCAAAACAACTCAAGGCAAATGAAGCCTAACCATGATGAAATATTGGTCTGCTTCATCACAGTACAAGCCTATATATAACCACAGGTGAAAACTGAAAAATGACAATTGAATGCCAGGGCTTTGTGGTATTATACAAAGATCAAAGATGGTGTCTCAAACTTTTTGAGGATAGGACCTTGATTAATAACTTGTCAGATACTCAGTACCTTTAAGCTGTCCTCTACCTGACTCAGGGGAAGGGATCCGAACAGAGATTTCTGTGTCTGAAACTTAAATGCATAAATTCTGTTTAGCCATCACCTAACATAGACCTTCTTCAAGTTTGCTCTAGAAGCAGTTCATTTTATGCTTCAGCTCTGTTCGATTCTGGAGTATACTCTAAGAAAATACTCTTAAAATACAAATTTCACAGAACTTTGTCATAATCTACTTTCACATAATAAAACATTGTTTAGTATAAATTTGTAGTATTTTTTCCTCTCTGATGAGTTTCAGATAAAGTTTACCCAATAATATACAGTGATTATTTCTTGTTAATAAAATAATTACTGAACAGGACTTCAAGCTTATTTATCCATTGGATTTAAGGAGTGGAAAACATTTATTGGCTTCTGAAGACACTAAGGGCTAGAGGCACAAAGATGTTTTGAAACTGAAGTCTCTCATACTCAAAGAAATCCATCAGTCTCCTAACTACTATAGATCTACTAAACGTACTATAGATTTCTCTAGCTGCGAATCTGCCTGTGAATGGCAGGCAGATCTTTTATATATCCCATCCTTTTTTTCCATAAGAACATTTTACACCATAATGAAAACAGCATGCCAATTAGCAAGCTAGTATCAGTAGTATTTAAATTTTTGTAATTAATCCTGACCAAAAAGGAAAATGAGCTCTGCTAAGATTGTGGTTTGACAGCAGTGTATCCTGATCTGCTAGGTGAAGACAATATAAGCTACAGTGCCTTCAAGATTGGAATAGAAACAGAGGTTTCAGAGAAGTTAACAAGTTCTTTCAAAAATACTAAATAAAGCTGTATGGACTGTTCACTTCTCCATTGCCTTATAGCTTACCACTTCACAAATCTAATCTTCCAGTCAGATCTCAGAGAGGAAGTCTGATAGATCTACTAAGCATACTAAAGATTTCTATGAGAACATAGCTAAAGTGAGAAGGTGTTTGGGTGGAAATCAGAGCAGACACATTTTGCAGTCAAAGCCCATGATGCATATGGAACCATATCAGAGTTCAGTCATAACAGCTACATAAATAGTATTCCACACTACAGTGAATCTTAGATCATTCTCGTTGTTCAGTTCGGGTCAGATGTCCTGTCTCTGCTTCCTCCCAGCTTCACCTCCTCCCTGGCAAAGCATGGGACTCTGAAAGTCCTTGGTCAGACTAAACATTACTTAGCAGTAACTAAAAGCATCGGTGTTATCAGCGCTGTTCCCAGGCTGAAAGTCAAAAACACAGCACTGCACCAGCTACTAAGAAGGAGAAAAATGACTGCTACTGCTGAACCCAGAACAGGTGCAAAACTATAGGTTACAAAAAATAAGACATCCTTTGAAAGCAATATAGCATTCCTGCACATGCACATACTTCTGTTGCTCAATGTACTTTTTCATCTTAAAAAAGGGGACAGAAGAGGATATTTTCTCTTTTAATAACCCAGAGAAAATAGAGAAACAAAGAAAGATCTGGGCTACAGCTGTTCTGCAAAAAGTGGAGCCATAACCTTCGTAGCTGCTAGAGGATGCTGTACTCAGTAGTTGCACAAATGCAAAGCATACTTTTTTATCCTAATACAGACCAAACGCAGACACCAGAGATTTAGATTTCCAACAGCCTTCTGTGGTGAATCGAGAGAATTTCTATCAAGGAGTGGTTATGTTAACAAGCTGCTGTTTATTTTTTCCATGTTGATTCTGGCATTAAGGAACTTAATCATGCTCTGAAAAGACTGTGCAGCAATCTAACTGAAATGCAAACAGTAACAACAAAGAGAAGCACTAAAGAATTTTGAGTTGGAGTTGTAGTGTTCAACCACAGAGTACCAACAGGATAGACTATGAAAATGACATTTTAGGCCCTGAACATTCAGTGGGCACATTCCATTGATTTTAGACAACAGCTATACCCTCACGCAAAACAATTGTCTCTCTTCAGCGGTACAACATGTCTCAAATAAAGGGATATTAGATCACAGAAAGAAAGCTGGAAGGGGCTTTTGGAGGGCCTCTAATCAAATCCCCACTCAGAGCATGCCTGATTAAATCAGATTGCCTAGGGTCCTGTCCAGTAAAATTTTTAGCCTTACAAAGGCGAGGACTGTCTGGACAGCCTGTTCTAGAGTTTATCTAGCCTTGTAGTTAAAATAACCCATAAATTCCAAGCTGCCAAATCAAAATTTTCAGCCTCCAGAAGCTATCCTTCCCCAGGAGCAGCAGCTCACCAACAGTTCCCACAAGAAAATACAGTAGTCCCTTGATGCTCAGGCCTGTAAATCATTGTGACAACTGCTAATTAGTTTTCTGGAATCTCAACCTTGAAATGACTTTGTTAATAATGAGATATAAGAAAATAAAAGTTGATATTCATACATGTATGATATAAAGTTGATATTCATGATGCTGGAACATTCTCTTGTGTTCTCATAATATTATTACCTATGATAAAGAAAAAAAAATCTTGCAACTCAATGAAAAGTAAACCACATCTGCTTTTGAAACTACTGTTGTTTTTTCCTCACCCATTTTATCAGAGCCATGATTTCTGAGGGAAAGTCAGGGATTCAGATTCTTTTAGAAAGTTATAATTATTTAAATATTTATAGCACACTATCTGTGTTCCTAAGTGTCTTTCCAGAACAGGAATCCCAGAATGTGCATGCAGACACGACATTTTGTTGGACCAAATGTCTCTTCAAATCATTAGGCAAAGATATGTATGCAGAGGTATGATTGCATTTAAAGGTAAACTCTTGGAGTCAGGCAGGGCTACTGAAAAGAATTTAAAGGATTTGCAAAGGCAGGAATATTTGTAGGTATTCAGTGGTAGGCCGAAAGGGGTGACTTTGTGATGCAACATGGCTTGATNTCAAATCATTAGGCAAAGATATGTATGCAGAGGTATGATTGCATTTAAAGGTAAACTCTTGGAGTCAGGCAGGGCTACTGAAAAGAATTTAAAGGATTTGCAAAGGCAGGAATATTTGTAGGTATTCAGTGTTAGGCCGATGCAACATGGCTTGATGCAAAACATCTCTGAAATCAAAGCCATTTATCTATCTTGCCTTGACATTATGATGAACTAAAAATGTCTGCTGATAAACTAGGCTTCCTTAGCAGAATCATCCTTCCCTGTTAATACATGTAAACAGTGCATGCTTGCTGCCATCCAGTCTGTTCAGATTACAAAAAGCATGAGCTGGATTTTGTCTGAAACTAATGATACAACAGACCATAAGAAATTCTTTTTTTTTATGTCACACAGAAATCTGTGGGGCTGTGGTTGGGGGGAGTAGAGCTGATGGATGGCAGGAGCTCCTGGGTCTGCTGTATCTGCCACTACCACAAAATTAGAGAAGGAGCAAACAGAGTTTATTAGTCCCCTCAGTAGTGTTTTATTATTTCAAAATAAACGTGACATTCTACTGTTAATGGTATTTAAAGGGTGAAAAAACCCCAACGCCACAGTCCTAAATCACTATATGGAAAGTTGCTTGTTAAGATTCTCTGAAGTATGGGGGGATGAGGAGATCAAGAACATTTTATTTGCCCACTGAGGCAACACCTCTCCTTTTCGAATGCACAGAATTGCCTGCAGTTTACCCAAGACATACGTTAGAAAACTGTGCCATTACAGCTCATTAGTGAAGGGAACAAGAAAGTCACTACTGTAATTTGCCTAGCTTTTAGCAAATTATCCTTGTATGATTACACTACAGTCTCTCACACTTATGACCCCATCGTAACCCTTGCTACGAGAATAGTGGCACTGGAATTTTTAAAAGCTACTGCCATCATATGATCTAGTTGCTGTAGAAAAAGGAAGTTTTATATTCTAGCACTACAAATACAGAATTCCAGTTTGTGTTTGCAGTATTTTTGTCTAGTTTGCACTTTCTGTAGAGGTGAAAGCACCTGGCCTTCAGTCTCTGAACTCCCAATCTACCTACAAGTGCACACAAGGAACAGCAACGCAAGCTCCAGAGTATCTTGCTGCTGTACTAACATGATGACGTAAAAATCAAGTAATGTCTGACAGTCTATTTTTTATAACTTTTTTTGACAGATTGAGGATACATTTTAATGCTGAGATAAAATGATACTTTAGATATGGAACCTTCAGAACAATGCAATTTCTCTTGAGTCAATTTTCTGCCTTTCAGTAGCTCTGGACTAAACCATAATAAAATTTCAAGGACTCAGTGTACAAAAAATGTATTAACAATAGAACAGTATATATCACTGGTATAACCTGATGACATCAACACAGTAGCAAGAATCAATGAAAATAGAGCAAGACTCTGTTGATTGCATCAAATGAACTGACTGGCAAAGCACAAAAAATTTACCGTCAATGTTTAGAGAGTGCTTGGAGGCTATTCAAATAAAAGAAATTTTGTGAATAAATTTAAAGTGCTATAAAGTTCTTAGCATATATTTACAACCATTGATTAAGACATAGTTCTTCTTGAAATCAACTTACTGGTAATTTATGCATAGTATACATCAAAATAAAAATTTAGATTTAGAATGAACACTGCAACAATCAATAAAATAAACTCTCCATATGACTAAGAACCCAGGGAAAACATATAAAACTTATATTTTTTTATAGCTGTGTCTATTCCAATTTCGATAAAGAAATGCCGTCAAAG
>NDXB01003530.1:240034-300013 GCA_002631895.1 Agapornis roseicollis | reverse complement strand
AAAGGACATGGAGCTGTTGGAACAAGTCCAGAGGAGGGCCACCAGGATGATCAGGGGACTGGAACATCTCCCATATGAAGACAGGCTGAGAAAATTGGGGCTGTTTATCCAAGAGAAGACNGGCTGAGAAAATTGGGGCTGTTTATCCTGGAGAAGAGAAGACTGCGTGGAGACCTCATAGCAGCCTTCCAGTATCTGAAGGGGGCCTATAAGGATGCTGGGGAGGGACTCTTCACTGGGAACTGTAGTGACAGGACAAGGGGTAATGGGTTCAAACTTAAACAGGAGAGGTTTAGATTGGATCTAAGGAAGAAATTCTTTCCTGTGAGGGTGGTGAGGTGATGGAATGGGTTGGCCAGGGAGGTTGTGAGTGCTCCATCCCTGGCAGTGTTCAAGGCCAGATTGGACAAAGCCTTGGGTGTCATGGTTTAGTGTGAGGTGACCCTGCTGATGGCAGGGGGGTTGGAACTGGATGATCTTAAGGTCCTTTCCAACCCTAACTATTCTATGATTCTAATGTGTCTGAAAGACCCTCTGTAAGTGCTTATCTCTATGTAGATGGAAGTAAGGTGTCTAGCTGAGACAAGACACATGGCTTTTGGAAGACTATGGTTAGCAGAGGCATATTGTCTGTGTATGTTGGGTCACACTTTGGCTTGAGTCTGAAGTGAGCCATTTTTTTGCCAGGTGGCAAAACTCAGGTTTGGGAAGAAATGGGGAGAGAGGAATGTGCATGGAAAAAAAAATGTGCTTTAGCACTGGTCCTGAAAGCAGCATGAGCCACATGACACAGGTAGTTGAGCCCATACTGATGCACACTAGTGACCCAAGATACAGCCAGCCATGGACCCTCATGGCCTTCCAGTCTGTAAGTTCAGGTAGTGCTGGGAGTGATGGCTGCAGCATGCTGGCTTTCCCCAGGCAACTAGCTCTGCCAGCCAGCGAGCTATGGCAATATGGTTGGATCCTTGCCACACCACCTTCCTGCTGATTTTGAAGAGACTAGTGACCCTGGGAGACCTTGTGAAGAGTGAGGTTTTGCAATCACAGCTGGAACACTTGGTGTGGGAAAAGCTCATTGTGTACCTCTCTCCTTGCGTAACTTTCAAGGGTAGGCTGCTGTCTGAATTACTCTCCTTTCTTTCTCTTATCTGTGCTGTACCAATAGCAATGTACCAAAACCCAGAACACCCATTTGCTTTCTTGCTGGTGGTCTCAGTGGAAATCCAGTGGTAAAATCAGTAGCCATGGTTGCTGTAGTATTTTAATTGCAGAGGGCATGCTTGGGAAGGTTAGTTGGATGCAACAGGAATTGTGTTGTCTGCGCTCTGGGGGAATTCAGTCTCTGCAGCTGATCAGTTAGCATCAAACTGCATAGTAAGTCTGCTACCTTTTTCTTTAGCTTTATGCATGTTAAACAACACTGAGCTGTTTGCTTCTGCTTTCATTTTTGTGCCTTAGCACAATGTGTTTGCATTTCTAAGACTGCTTGATGTAAGCAAAATACTGCAGGTTTAAATTGAGTGCCACATAAGCAAATCAAGGAAGTGGAGTTAACAGTGAAGTTGAGATCTTCTGTCAAATGTGGCTGGGAAGAAAAGGTACCCTCTGAACTGACCTGACCTGCTTCAGGTGAGGATGACTGCTGTGGACCAGCATGAGGCTTGTCAGTCTTGCTGAAAACTCAGAGTAGGGTAGAAGTGAAGCTTGAGGGCCTTTAAACCCCACCTTTGCATATTGACTGAAGGTGCTGAAGGCATGGCTCTCTTCCTTCTTCCTCAGGCTGTGGCAGAGGTGACAGCAGAGCCAGGGTCCAGTGTGGCAACCACTCTTGTGGAGTATCTGTGAGTAAAGGCTTGCTTAAGCATTGCTGGCAGTGAGCTGTTGGAGGCTTAGCCCTGCTATAGGGCAAGAGATTGTGGGGAAAGATCCCTTTGGAGGGCTTCTGGCTGTTGGAACAAGTGGTGCCTTTGCCAGTGGGTATGTGCTATGGTTGGTATGTCAGCCTGGACATGATGAGCTGCAGCAGTTGGAAAGCCCTGAGATGGCATCTCAGTTGAGAGCAGGTCTGCCATACAAATGTAAAGGTGAGCTGTGGGAGGACACCTGTAGGAAGACCCTGTCTCCCCACCCCTGCCTTTCGGAAGGGGTGCATTCCCACCAGCAGCACCCAGGGATGAAGAGACAGGCACCAGCGGGGCTCCCTATCTGCAATAGTCCCAGGCAGAGAGGAGCGGACAGCATAAGGGAAACCTGAGGAGCACGGGCATGAATGAACCATTTGTGAAGGCTGGCAACTAGAGGGGATGGGGCAGAGCAAACCTTGTGATTCCTGAGGAAGCAGTGTCCTTATCTTTAACTCAGCCTTGACTCAAAAAGTAGGATGTTGCATGGTAAAATAAACATTCCAGGATTGTTATGATGATCCTCAAAGCAGGAAACCTCAGAAATTCAAGCTTAAGGTGGCTCTTACAAGACTAATGAGCAGCTATGGTCAGTATTTTAGAGAAGGCATTTGCAAGGGTGATTATTTATATCTAATTGGCTTTTTTTTCCAGTTGGTCAAAGATAGAAAGTGACAAGTACCCAACTCTGAGCAAGGATGAGTTCTTTGTCTTGCAAAGATGAAGTGACACCATTTAATGCCTGAATGCAAAGCAATAGACCTGTAGCTCAGCTGGTAGAAGAACCTCTAGTTTTATCAGTATCTGTCGTTTAAGGAACTTAACATCTGCAGGCTCCCCAGTTCTTGGTCCATTGGCTTGTGGGCTAGAGAGTGAAACCGGAGTGTGCTGGTCTTTCTGAGGGGCAGCAGGTCCCTGGAGGCTTTCCTGTCACATAGAATCATAGAATAGTTAGGGTTAGAAAGGACCTTAAGATCATCCAGTTCCAAACCCCATGCCACAAGCAGGGACACCTCACACTAAACCATGACACCCAAGGCTTCATCCAACCTGGCCTTGAACACTGCCAGGGACGGAGCACCCACAGCCTCCCTGGGCAACCCATTCCATACTGCAAACAGAGATGGTTGTGAATCATGTTACATGTTCTTGATCTTCTCTTGCTTACACTTTCATTTTCCAAATTTTTATTTTCTTTTTGGGTTTTTCTCCCAAAGTAATTGGTCTGAGGCAAGACTTGTGTTATCTGCTGCAGAGGCACAACTCATACATGCGGCTGGCCTCCATGATAAAGCATCTCTACTTAAAGCCAAGTGCTATCAAAAAAAGACTGAAACAGTAAAGCTGCTGGATGTGGGTTACTGTTTGGGTTACTAAAATGCAAGCGACAGAGATGCTGTTTTAAAACAATCTTCTGGATCTGGCATGTGTACACGACATAGCTTCCAGAAGAAATTGCTATTAAATGAACCTGATGCTTACCACTGAATTGGTTCTGCTTCATGGCTGTTGTGCTTCATGCTGGAAGAGAATCTACGCCAGTCTTTCAGTACCAGTTTAATACTGAAGCTGAAAATCTACAGAGCAAGTGATCATAGCAAAAAGCAATAGGAAAAGCTCTTTAAATTGTTTTTTAAAAAAGCAGTGGACCTATAAAAATGCTTGGTAAGAGACAGAATTCTAATTTACTGTTGCTGTTTTAAAAAGTGGTGGTGTATGAGTGTGTGTATGTGTATATTTATGTTCTTGTTTCCTATTTTCAAACAAAAAGATCTGAAGAATTCAAGAAATGTGATGTCAACATAGGACATGTTTTGAAAAGGATGCTTTTACTAAGTACTCTAGAAAAGTTACGTGCTGGGAGCTATATAGAGTGCTGAAGAAAGGTTTCCTCCAGCTTTACTCTACCTGTAAGCTAAAAGAGATGGTAGGGTGAAGAAAACTCCATGCAAATTTGTCTTGCCCAGAGCAGAAGCTGAATGAACAGCTTTCAAATGGATCATCTGCTGCTGTGAACCAGGCAACAGGCTCAGTGTGAAACTTTAATCCTGTTCCAGAGGATAGACACAGGAACAGGCTCATTTTGTTTGGAAAAAAAAAGGCATTGGTGAGGGGAAAGAGAAGGGGACATTGAAGGAGATGATTGGAAAAAATGAGGCCAAAATACTTTTGTACCAGGAGATAAAATGGGAAGAGATGTGCTTCTGAAAAACGTGTTGCTTATTCATAGGGTTGGGTGTTTGGTTTTTTTGTTAGGGTACGTTACAAATACATGTTTGTTTAGTCCTAACAGGGAGAGGAGCCCATGAAGGTTGTGTAACCATTTCCATATTAATTGCCTTGTTCGAGAAACTTAACCCTTTTCTAACTATGCTTTGGACGTGACATTGTGTAAACCTTGATTTCTGCTAGAAAATTGACCTGGTCCTGGAAGAATGCTGGTGAAAAAGTTGTGCTACCTCTTCTTGATCACCAAGGTGGGGAGTGTACCTCCTCCTTACTATCTGGGATAGGAAGCAGCCTCACAGTGTTCTTCTACATTTTAATAAATGTCTTGGCTTTCAGAACAGGTAGGGGTAGCCTGTTGACGTGTTAAATTATTGATGGTATACAAAATCTCTTTGAAGAACACACTGAGATCGTGCTTAGTATATTTTGTCTTATGCTCTGTCATCAAGATTTAAAAACATATAGCTCAGAACTTGTTCAGTTGCCAGCATGGTGCCGATGGAGAGAAGTCTGCATACAGAAGAATATAGTGAAATGAATGTAAGCCACTCTGAACACATGGCAGTAGATGAAATCCTGTAACTGCATTCACAGACATGACTGTAGATAGTATCAGGAACTGAGAGTGTTCAAGCTTTTCTTTCTGCTGTTTGCCATCAGCAGTCTGAGACCTTTCATGAGTCCCCACAAACATTGAGAGAGAGGCAAATTTGCAAATGAGGCTGGTGAAAATGTGGTTGTTCTGTCCCAAGACTTATGTTGGTTCAGGTAGTTGAGGTCAGTACACCTTGGGAAGCAGATGTAAAACCCATTTTCCTGTAGGATTCTGATCATAGAATCATAGAACTGTAGGATCACAGAATGGTTCCAACCCCCTGCCATGAGCAGGGACTCCTTCCGCTAGACCAGGTTGCTCCAAGCCCCATCCAACCTGGCCTAGAACACTGCCAGGGATGGGGCAGCCACAGCTTTAGGTAACCTGTGCCAGGGCCTCAGCACCCTCACAGGGAAGAATTTAATCTTTACACTTAATCTAAATCTCCTCTTTCATCTTAAAGCCATTTCCTCTTGTCCCATCCCTACATGACCTTGTAAGAAGTCCCTCTCCAGCTTTCTTGTTGTCTTCTTTAGGTACCGGAAGGCTGCTATAAGTTCTCTCCTGAGCATTCTTCAGGCTGATCCATGTTTACATGTAATCTTCTGATTTCTGTTCCCCTTGCTGATGAGGAAAGCTGGTACACCAGCAAGTTTGGTTATATCAGAGTTGCAGGCATCCAGTGCCTTGCAATACTGTTTAAGAACAACTCCTGCCTGAGGGAAGCTGGCTGAATAAAACAAGCCTCCAGCACAACCCCTTCAAAACTGGTAAGAGGAAAGGTTGATGTTATTTGGAGGAAATGGATATTCAGATTGAGAAGCTGGTAGTTTGATGTTATGCTCCATAAGTCATTAGGCAACAAAGAGGGAAAGGAAGGGTGGAAAGCTGGGAATGCCATTTGCCATGCCTAAGTGCAGGAGTATCACTAAAACCAGACAGATTAACAAGAGGGTTAAAATGTCTGCTAAGAGGACTATGATTCAAGCATAAAGTCGTTGTTAAGCAGAAATGTTTTGGACATTTGTGAATGCCCGCTGTAAGAATTATGCTGCTGTAATTAGCAGTCACATTGCAAAAGCAGGAAGCATTTGTTGACAGGGGTGAGAAACACCACAAGGCAAATATTTCTTAGACCTTATTTTGAAAGCTGTAGAGACTAAGCCAGTCTGGCTAATCGCCCCTCTGGTCCTGGCTAGAGATGGGAACCAGAAGGGATTTTTGCTGTTCCTCTGTTGCGCAACTTCTGGGACACCAAGGGGTGAGCTTTGGCTTCAAACAAGGCATGGAAAACTTCTCTCAAGTCACCTCTCCCTTACTGGTGCATAGGAATCAGTTTGTTCTTTGCCTTCTCAGGGAAGGGGTCCCTGTGCCTCCACATCAGTTACGTCCACAAGTTAGCAAGTGAAGTTCATTCAGGTTGGAGCAGTCAGAACCAATCTTGATTGAGACACTCAATCCCAAATGTCTGCAACCCTGTGGGCAGTCCAATGCCAGCAAAAAGATTATCAGCCTGTTGGCAGGGGTGCTCAGCCTGATCAGTCCTTGTGGTTAATGTAATTTGTTTAAGCTGAATGACAGACATACCAACCCCATTCTGATATCTCTGCAGATCAGCTGGAGGTAAAGCTATACATGACTCTCTACACTGCCCTGAACGACCCAATCTGCTTGTGTAACATACTTGAGCAGTTAGTGGAGAACACCCCAATAGCTGTAGTGTAAGAGGCACAATAAATTTTAGTAGGCAGAAGAAACCAGCACCCAGGTTCTTCTCTTTGCCATCCTGCTTCTGGCTGTCCCACTGCTGAAGACTGGGATCTGCAAATCAGTCCAGCGATGGCCGCTCAGAAAATGGAGTTCAACTTTCTTGCAATATTAATGCTACTTCAGGGCAAAGTTAATTGTTCTCTCATTTAATGAGAGTCTTCAGTTATAGTGAAAGAATTAGAATGTAGGGTAGGCACAGAAGCTAAAAACTTCAGCCAGGCAGCTTTTATTTCTTTATTATCCTTGTCTGTTCATACTGTCTTCAGCATGGGCATTCCTTGGGCTTATTACTGATGATGAATAAGAACAGGCTGTGTGCAGATTAACACAGATGGTTGTAGCCCCAAGACTTGATGGGATGTAACCAAAGAAAATAAATCTCTACTTTCAAGGAGAGCCTTACACAACAGAATTTCATGTGGCTCAGCTGTATTCAAAGTGGAATATTAAAATTGCTGAGCAAAGAATCGAATGGCTCATGTTGTGAATAGCCGTGTTGTATGGGTAAGTTGCTTACCACAGCCTCTCACATGGAAAAAACTCAACTGTGTTGTTTTCTTTTGGGTTAAAACAAACAAACAAACAAACCCATAGAACAAACCTGCTGTGATTCAGAAATCTTTGGGAAAAAAACTGTAGTTCACCACAGCAAATGGTGAATTGCAGAGGCAGCACCTTGGAAATTTTGACAAAGGAACCCTTAACCTCTTGCTACAGGAATTGGTGTAAAAGCTATAAAATGGATTCTCCGTTCTCTTCAAAGCATCTTTCATGTATTGTACTCTTCTTGCTTCTGAAAACGTGACACAAGGGCACTGGTATGGTCCAAACTTCTCTGTGAAACCACGGAAAGTCAATTTTAAAGCAGCAAACGCAGCGGAAAACAGCTGAGATGATTGTGTAACCTCTTGCTGCCAGCATCTGGGGCTTCAGCAGCTCATGGAAAAACAGGGACAGTTTTCTAGACTAGAGGAAACTTGGGTCTGTTGCCATGTTCTGCACTGTGAGTTAACAAATCGCATCTTCTTTTAAACTGATGCAAATTAAATCTCCTTATCAATCAGTCATGATACTCTAGTCGCTTTGTATGGGTTTCAGGCTAGATACAGCTCCCTTAAACAGATGGTTGAGCCAATGGGAATGTCTTAGGCTGTGACTTCCACTGGGAGGAGGAAAATAATGGAGTGTTATATTGCACAAGCTCTTAGTCCACTCAATCATATAATCCAAAGGTAAAGACTCAAAGGGTTTTTATGTTTATTAGGGAAAGGAAACATACTCTTAAAGAGCCTGTATCTTTCCTGTTGGTCTCTCTGAGGGACTCCATGACCTCACTTCATGACAAATTCTTTCCTGGCCTCAAGATTTGGCTATCTTGCCTTAGAATCATAGAATAGTTAGGGTTGGAAAGGACCTTAAGATCATCTAGTTCCAACCCCCCTGCCATAAGCAGGGACACCTCACACTAAACCATGACACCCAAGGCTTCATCCAATCTGGCCTTGAGCACTGCCAGGGATGGAGCACTCACAACCTCCCTGGCCAACCCATTCCAGTGCCTCACCACCCTCACAGGAAAGAATTTCTTCCTTAGATCCAATCTAAACCTCTCCTGTTTAAGTTTTAGCCCATTGCCCCTTGTCCTGTCACTACAGACCCTAATGAGCAGTCCCTCCCCAGCATCCCTATAGGCCCCCTTCAGATACTGGAAGGCTGCTATGAGGTCTCCACGCAGCCTTCTCTTCCCCAGGCTGAACAGCCCCAACTTTCCCAGCCTGTCTTCGTATGGGAGATGCTCCAGTCCCCTGATCATCCTCATGGCCTCCTCTGGACTTGTTCCAACAGCTCCATGTCCTTTTTATGTTGAGGACACCAGAACTGCACACAATACTGCAGGTGAGGCCTCACAAGAGCAGAGTAGAGGGGCAGGATCACCTCCCTTGACCTGCTGGTCACGCTCCTTTTGATGCAGCCCAGGATATGGCTGGCTTTCTGGGCTGTAAATGCACACTGCCTTAATAGGAAGGTACAAATTACTCTGAAAAATTTTTGAGCACTTGAAAAATATATTCCTGCTATAGAATCCTACCATTGTTTTTCATGTAATGGTTTAAAAACAAACAATAAAGCAAGACCATGCCATGGGATTTCAACATTCTTGAAAGTTTTGGAGTTTTGGGGCCTTTTTTTGATGTAGAAACCATTAAGTTTCCATGTCATCATACTGGTTTCTTCTCCTCCTACATTCTATAGTAGTCTTCTATAAATAAGCATAGTTACAGTTGCACTAAAAATAAATATTACTTTATTGCTTTGCTGCAAAAAAAAGTCATGAGGACATGTTATTGAATAAACCAGTAGGTTTTAGAGCAGCAATTCTGCTTGGTTTTTAGCTTTTTATTTATCTATTTCTCCCCTTAAGAATTCCATTGCTAGGATCTAAGCTCAGTTGCTCTTTGAAAAGTCTGTTCACTGATGTACTGGCGTTTGCTTTGTGGACAGCAGCATTCCAGCTGTAGACGTGTTTCCATGTGTCTTAATGGGCTTCTCCAATGTCTGATCAGGTCTTCAGTAAATGCTGCTTCTCTCTACTCAGCTTCTTATCTTAATGAAACCACAGATAGATATCCCTAAGACTCCTACCACTTTCTGAAGCCTAGTGATGAGTACCAAAGTGAGGAGAAAAGGCCCTTGTGTGTCAGATCTTTAAGAAATTAAGGAGAGAATAGCTGGAATGGTTAGCAAATTCAGCGTCACAGTGATACATGTCCTATCATATACGATCAAAAGACCTATTTTACAAAGTGACTGAACTTCCTGCTGGTGAGGAATATTTCAATTTCTCAGCCCCGTGGCCTTGGAGGCTTTCATGCTACTCCTTTATCTTTCCAATCGAGGCTCTGCTTTCGGTCATAGACGGCCATTTCTTTAATATTTGTCCGTAATAATTGTACTGCCACCATCAATTCAATTCACCAGATATTTTGCTTCCTGGCCTCCTGCAGCTTTAATCCGAAACTTTCCATTTTCCTGTCCATGGACACCATCGCAGCCTGAACAGAGTCCAATTTTCCATTAATGGACACAGCAGGCTTTTAAAACAAATCAGACAAAGGGTGGAGTCCTCAGCTCCGGATGCACTGTGTGAAAGAGTCAGCCAGACCCAACTGCCAGCACCGCACCAGTTTCTTGCTGCTTTTCTTCCCATTTACTGAAATAATAAAAGATGAACCCAAAAAGACATCTAAACAGCAGCAGCCAAGTGAAATGCGCCCAACAAGGAATGAAAGAGGAAACGGGATCTCATAGTTCTTAATCCACCTGCATGATCCATAGTTTAAACTGCGTTATCTGAGATGTTCCTCAGAGAGTACCTCTAAATGCAATGCCTCGAATGCTCCACTGACTGGTAGAGGTCTCACTTGGCATGATGTTGGAGGATAAGAAAGATTGGGTACTAGACAACAAAAAAGGGTAATTTTTTCTTCTATGTCTTAATTCAACTCTATTCTGTACAGAAATGAGATGATGCACAGGTCACCCTGGAACACAGATGACAGCTTGCAGAGTCTTGGATTCAGAAAACAGTAATGAACCTCTCAGTCTGTCATGGGAGATAAGCACTTTGCAGTTCCAGTGCTGGTTTTGTGTGCATTATAATTTTTGCCCATGGATATATCGTAAGTGCTAATTGGCTTCCAGTCTGCTGCTCATTAGAGGACATGTCCAGATAGCTTGGAAGATGTTGCTCTGGAAGAAGGGATTAAATACTGAGCTTTCAAAAAGCATAGTATGCTTTTGAAAGATGTGCATGAAAATGTCCTGTGATTTCTTATAAGCTTAAATTGGACTAGTTTTGGCTAGAAAAAAATGCTTACAATTAGAAGAGACTGAAACTGGAGCAACCTACTAATGTTTGGAAGTGTGTTGGTCTTTGTCCATCTAAAATGTCTTTAAAATGATTTATAATGCTTAGATGTTTCATAAAAATTCTTGTGCTCTATGAAGAGCTACAGTGCAGTTAGACTGTGGATTGCATCATGGGAGGTCAGAGCAGAGACCTAGCCCTCTTTGAACAGCAGCTCACTTCTGGCCTTGAAGGCAGAAGGAATGTTGCTAATGGCTGCATTTCAACCATGCTGTTCAGCACCCTTCTAGTCCTTTCACAGCTAGTGGAAAAGAGGTCCTTTTCTTAAGAAGCAATGATGATGATGACCATGACAGTGATGATGTAGAATGTGATGACCATAACAATGAATGGGTAGTCATTTCTTCAATTCTCCTTTCTTTAGGTGGACATGTCTTTTAACATGCCTCAGTTGTCCTTTCCTCCTCCTCAGTTCACCCTTTTCCTCTAGGGATGCTCACATGGACAGCCCCTTGCTCCCCTTCTTGCTGGTGCTGTGGATTTCCTTTTGAAGGGAAGCTGAATGGGTGGGTGCACAGACAGGTCTTACCCCAACATGCAACCAAGAGGTAGTCAATGTATACAGGTGGGAACCAGACCAACTGTGTGCTCCTGTCCTGCCCTGAAGACAGAGCTGGTATCCTTCCCGCTTAAAAAGGACTGCATATGGCAGTTTAATTGGCAGGAGCTGATTGCCTTGCAGGCTGTGCTTTCAGCCACAGATGCAGGACAGTGTGACAAAGGTGTCTGGGGGTTAGGCCTCTGATTAGGGTGTTCACATGTGCATTGTGCTGCAGGGACATCTACCCACTGGCAAGTGGGGAAGGACTGAGCAAACAGCATGCTCTGGAACCTTAAACCGACTCAAATGGTAACAATTCAGTCATTTTTGCTCTGAGTGGGATGAGAGCAGTTTAGAAATAAAAGCCTTTTATCCATCTATTTAGATCTCTGCAGCTACTATGTTTCTACATTAGGTTTTCATCTTTTTTAAAAACAAAACAATCAGGCTGCTTTGTTTGCCAGCAGAAAATATCACTGGAAACCACAGACTCCCATTGTTTTCTGCACATTTATTATTTCTTGAACCCTTCCTCCTTCCCTCACACGGGCTGCTGAGCCCTGTAATTCTTCTGAACCTATTCCTGCTGTGTTATCTTCTGTCCCCATCCACAGGGGCTGTTAAGACCAATATGGAGGGATGGAAGAAGCTGTCATGAGTGTGCTGCTTTACCAGGCAGGGACTGCCATTGCCGTGCATGCTCCTTGCAAGGAAGGGAATAGACCAGCACTTAGCACATCTCTAGTGCTTACCATTTGATAAGCTTCTTGTTTGACATTCTATAAACATGTTGAGATTTGCCATCGTAAATACTTTTTATTTTAATTAGTGTGTATGTAATGATTGGCTCTCAGGGACAAACAAGACAGAAATCTAGGGACCAGAACAGAGAACTTTTTATTTTCTGGTGTGAGACACTAAAAGCTGATGATGTTCCCATCATTCTCATGCTGCAACACATTGCCTTTGTCCTTTCTAAAACCAAGTGCAATGCAGCCACACAGGCAACATAATTGGTGTGGCAACAGAAGAGAAGCTGGTGGTTTGAGGTAGTCTAGATGTCTCCAAACCTTTCTTAGCTGTAAGGCTCCAGCCTGAAGAAAAGCTTGTTTAAATCTCAGTCTGAAAACTAAAGGAAAATCCCAATATACCTTGACAATACTGACTTATAAATCAGCCACCAGTGAAATTTGACTGCAAACTAGGAGGCTTCTTCTGGTGTGAGGGATTAAGTCCTGGAGCACGTCTGAACAGTGTAGCAGAGACAACGGTCCTAGCTGGTTTAGGATGCTGCTCAGCAAAATTATGGAAAGGGGTGTATGCATAGAAAGGGCAAATCGATTTATGATTGTAGCCAATATTTAGTTCTCACTAACAAAAGGAAGTGTTTGATTGCTCAAATCAACAGTACCTTCTTGGTCTCCTCCACCTTGCTTTGAAGGTACACAAGCCATTTTCCAGGATCACAGCTCCTGCTCTTTCCTGGTAGCGTGCTATAAGCATTGTTTCTCCTCTCACTATTTGTCCTGGTATTTCCTGTTGGGATCTGGGCAAGGTTTCTAGTGACTGAAAAGCTCTCCTCTGAGCCCATCTGGGCTAGCAGGCCCCAGGCTAAGGCAGGGAGTCTGTGGCTCTATGAGCTCACAGTGAATCATAGAATCAAAGAATAGTTAGGGTTGGAAAGGACCTTAAGATCATCAAGTTCCAACCTCCTGACATTGGCAGGGACACCTCACGCTAGACCATGTCACCCAAGGCTCTGTCCAACCTGGCCTTGAACCACTTCTTTGGGCAACCTGTTTCAGTGCCTCACTGCCCTCACAGTAGAGAACTTCTTCCTTATATCTGACCTGAACCATTTTGCTTGAGTGCAAATTTCTTAGAAGGGATAGCACCTGAAGTTTCTTTTCCCTCTTCTTTTCCCTCCTCTCCCTCTTTACTGCAAAGTTTACAATGTGAGACGTACAATGTAGGTTCAAATCTGCCTCCCACACTTCTTCCTTCCTTTCCCAAAGGTGCAACCTGGGACAGATGTCAGTCTCAGGTAGTGGCATTGGCATTGTTGCTGTAATTGCTCAGTCTCACCTGGCTAAACTACTTTTGCCCTTTTTAATTTGAATGTTTCATGTGGGGGCTGGTGCCAAAATCCTTTAGCATGGTGGGAAGGTGTTACTGTTTCCTAACAAGTTACTCCTCACTGTTTTCTGGGAAGGCTTATGCTGTAGTCTCTGCATTTTAGGAGGCTGGAACAACTAGCTGAAGTTGTACCGTTTAAAGACATTACAGACTATCCCAAAGAAGCCATTGCATGTCTTTGAGTACTTTTGGAAAATGATTTGTAAAGCATTTTTTGGTGTACTTGTATGTTCTGTGGTCTTTGTAAATCCAGCTGATGTTTGTATTGCCACAAGCACAATTTACAGCTGAGGGTCTCTAGAGACTCCAGTGAGGGGTGGAGGTAGGGAGCTAGACCTTTGGCAGACCTTCATTAATGTGAGTGCTGTTTGGTGAGAGCACCTAGCTAGGTGTTGGGTTTAGGGGGTGTCATGGGTGGAAAGAAATAGCCTGAACGCCAATATGTGGTGGCTAATTGGGGGTATGACCGTGTACATTCAATACTGAATTTTCAGCCTCCCAAGCAGAAGCTGCTGCTTGTGAACTGCAGCTCCAAAGGGGGCAGCTGTAAATTTTACTACCACCTGGAGTAAATCCCACACTCCCCAGTGGACTGTGGGTTGTGTGACACAAGAAATGCTGGGGAGCCTGCTCGTGCCTTGTCCTTTTGCACACCAATCGTTTGGGCTGGGAGAACCGGGCCCTGGCAGCTGGAGGAGGAGCCGGTGCCAAAAAGAAGGTCTTAAAAAACACCAACAAACCCAAAACAGTGGTCTTGGAAGAAGAAGATTAAGATCGTAGCTGGAGGAAAGATCCTGGAAGTGAGAGCTCTTCAGGGAGATGAGTGCCAGGAGATAGCAAAGGCCCTTGGGCAATCCCACCACTGGCCTATTAATAAGTAGCTTTATACCCCAGAGGCAAAAACCACTGAACACATACAGGTGAGAGAACAGAGTCACTTTATGTGCTGTCACTGGTGGAAAAGAGTCTGGGATTTTCAACTTTTTAAAACTTTTATTTTTTTTTTTTAGAAAAGGAATAAACTCTGCATGGTAGAGTGTACGGTATCATTTCAGAACAGGACAAGTGATATGGAATGCATTATTTTCCCAAACTATGTAAAGTTGAACCTAAAATCATTCATAAATCAAGACTCGTTACCATGTAAGACAAAGGAAAACAATCAACATGGGTTTTGGTACAGATTTCCTCTACCACTTCAGCCTGAATTTTCCCAAGGTTGGGGAGGAAAGGGGGGCAAATTCTGCCCGCTGTCCTAAGCAGAATTATACTGACCAAGCTTTGTGCTCTGAGATCTAGCATCATATGGCTTTATGTATGTTCCTAAGCGAACAGTGCAACATCATCACCATCTTAAGTGTTTATTCCACATTCAAACTTCACTTAACATCACTCTGAAACCCTTTTCCATCCCCAGAACAACAACGAAAAGCAGAAAGTCTCCAGCAATCAGATTTCATCCCAGACATCTGTGTAAACTGTAGATCAGGGTTGGGTAGCAGCACAGAAGACAAAAGATGTGACAGCGCGATTCAATAGTGTCTCTAAAGACTACTGTAAGACTGTCATTCTTTAGTCTGCATCTTGTGATCACAATTTGCTTTTTCCCTGTGAATACTATAAAGCAATGTAAGAAAAAAAAAATCAGACTCAAAACAAAAGGAAGCTTTTACTGAAAGGTAAAGCTTCTGCTTAGCCTTGAGTGGTTGCTATTAGAAACAGGTCTCTGCTATCAGAAGCAAATCTTGACCGTATATACACTGTTTTGGTGGAAAGGGATGCAGCCAAGGACGGGAGCCCTCCTAGCAGACCCACAGGCCTGTAGGTCAACACTGTGCTGCCTTTTTGAGCCAAATAAAGAGGCAGGGCAGACAGAGGCATTATGTATGCTCCGAGCTCTTGGCTCCTCTGTTCCTTGGCTGCATGAGGGCTGAGAGGAGGAGGAAGAGGAAGCAGGAGCACTGGCAAGGACCCCCCCTCCCCTTGCTCCGCAGCTGGGTGAGTGGCACATGGGTTTCAGCAATGTGGGGCATTGCACCAGGGAGGTTAAGTGCATGCTTTTCTCTTTACCCCCTCTTAGAATCATAGAATAGTTAGGGCTGGAAAGGACCTTAAGATCATCTAGTTCCATGGTAAGTATTAATAGTAACTGTAAGCTAGCATAGTCATCCTCCCCCTTAAAATGGAGGGAGAGCAACAGCATCCAACAAATTCCCATTTGTCCTGACATGTGTAACCCTTCCAGATACTATAGAGCAATCATATGCAGGCATTTTTCATACTAGAATTTAAAGGAGTCAAAGCTGGTAAAGAAACTGGATGTTTCCTGGCCTAACTGAAGGAAACAATAAAACTGATTAAAGCAAGAGCAAAAGAAAGTAAGCATTAATGTGTTTACATCTTCTGGTATGTCCCACTTCTCTATGGTCTGCTCACAAGCCCTTTCCATACTCTGAGCAAGCACTCCCAAACTTAAGAGAGGTAAGGCTTCAGCTAATACCTCATAGTTGAGATTATCATTTATTTTAGAGAATTACCATAAATGTAAGTATTTGACTTTGCCAGATACATGTGGGGCACGTGAAGGGCAAGGTTAAGTGAACCAGCACAGGAGAAGATTGGACAGGGGTGTAATCCCACAGGATTAACAGCAATCAAATGATGTCCATCGGCACGGCGTTACCTTAGTGTGTATGTAGCATCGGGGGGCTTGGGTGAAACCCTCCAGATTTCTGGGTGTCCAGTCAGAACCAGGAAAGCTGCAAGAAGTTTTACTGCAAAACTCCAGTACTGAAATGTCTAAAGGAGCTGGACCTCTAACTTCAATGGGCGCTGATTTTAGGTTCCGCACAGTCAATTCTAGTTAAAACCCAAACCTTTAATAGCTGATGGCCCTGGTGTTGGAGCCTTAAGACACCTGTTATACTGCTGAGCCCTACTCTTTTTGCTTTTTTTTTTTTAATAAAACACTGTTTTAAGATAGAGCACAATAAATGTGCTTATTACGCACTCTAACATAGAGCACAGAAATACAACACTACAGAGTGCAAGTCTAACCATCTCCACAGTGGGAAAAGTGCGAAGGCTAAAAATATGCATGTGGCTTAACACAAGATAGTTTTAAAAAACATGACATGGAAATCTCATACTAATGCTTTCGTCTGTATCACAAACATGACTGAAAACTTAAGGTCAGTTGCTGATCCTTCTCTCATAGTAGTAGTAGTAGTGTAATCCTTCCAAAGGTACAATGGGTGAAAGATCAGAGACTAAAAAAAACCCAAGTGTCCAAAAAATGATCCCATTTACCACTTTTCCAGTAGTTATGTGTTTAAAGAAGTAAACATGTAAGGTCACCTTGATCTTTGCCATTGGTAACTGAGACACTTGGAAAGAGCTAAGCCAACCACCTGGACTGAGATCAGCTTGGTGTCGCACACGCACACGAGTACACACACAAACACCCCACACGAAAAAGTGCACTTTCAATTGCTGATACAAAAATAGATTGGCACATTCTTTTTGACACAGTGAAGATATCCTCTTTAAAAGCTTTTTCACTTTAAGAAGTCCTCTGGGAAGTTGCAGCAGGTTGGTAGAAAAAGCACTATGAGAATGCACTCACGTGGGCTTCCAGGGTTTGTGTGATGGAGAGAGGGGTGGTCATGGAGGCTGCCCTTCTAATTTTTGCCTACTTTTACAGCTGTAGTCCCCACAGATAGGGCCAGTCACCATGCAGTTTCAGCATGTTAACCATTTACCAACAGCTCAGTTTTCACCTGCCTTGAGAAAGTCATGATAACTAACGTGTATCTGTCAAAGCTGAGAGTCTTGAGTCAATGCAGTATCTCATATACGTTGTTGGAAAAACTGTTTTGGGGAGAGAGAGCGTGAAGTGTCGGAGTCTGATTTTGCATTTCCAGTAGTAACTGTGGCTCAGGAGAGCCAAGCGGGAACAGTCGGGAGCCCCTTCCCCGCTGGGCAGCCAGTGCTAGGAGTTCTGCACCAAGCGTCTGTAGTGCGGCATCACTTCGTGCTCGGGAAGGTGGAGAGCAAACTCCAAGGCCACCAGCACTGGGAACTCAAAGGCAATCAGCTCTCGCCTGTTCAGCCGGAACTTCTCTTCCAGTTTCTGCAAGGATGGCCGAAGAAACACAACAAAATCTTTGTGAGTATGTGACTTTCTTACAGACGCTATGATTCAAAACATGCATGCTGCTGTCATTAAACCTCTGTCCCACTGGACTTGCATGGCTCTAGGTTTAGAAAATGAGAGCAGGATGAACTGGATGTACTGATTCCTTAATGTAAAGGTGAACTCACAAAGCTCAGCCAGCCATGCTATTTCTGACACATTCACCATTTTGCTCATTCGACCTCCAGCAGCTACATCTTCTAATGATCACAGTGATTACCACTGCAGGAAGAGGAAACTCTTGCCTTCATGCACTGAAATCAGTTTTGTAATGGAAGACATGCGTCTGCCCACAAACTTCCTGCACTGCTTGAAATCACTAATTTTCCTTTCAGCATTACTGTGTTACAACACCCTATTGGGAAAATTATTTCTGGCACAATAAGATACATTTGATCTTAATATCTCAGTTGTCATCTGCAACAACCATAAGAACAGCAAGTAATAAAAACTACTATTCTCAAGGCAGATGAGATGGGTTTCATAGTTGGCTTTCTGCTGTAATGTACTAAACCTCCCATCTGCTCTGTTGTTCTCACTGGATCTGGATGCTACAAGTAGGCAACCAGATGTTTAGAGATATTTCCCCACTCCCTTCTTATGATCTCCCTGGCTTGCTACTACTCTGTGCCCACTGTGTTTTGGAAGAACTCAATGTGTCTTAATGATGGATCAGTGTTTCAGGGCAGCGAGAGAGGCTAGATCTTCCAACTCCCACCCAGTTGATTCTTTTCCCTGATTATTCAGAGGGGTTTATAACAAACTGACTGTCAACCCAACTCTGTGATTGTGGCAGAAGGGCATGATTCCAGTCCTGCCCCCCAGCCAAGTTACCACATCTCTTCCACTGAGTTGGTTGTAGCCAAGTACTCAGCTACATGCCCAACTTTCTGTCGTATTAAATCAGATCGGTATCTTGGTGCTTGCAAAAGATTACGGAATAACACTCCCCTCTGTTAACATTTTCATATGGAGTGGGTGGAAGATGAAACACCTTACTCTACAAAAAAACAGCTGGGGTGAGACATTCTAATGGGGACACTTCTTTAGGTTTTCTCGCCCCAAATTTAACTTGATGAAAGGAATAAAAACTTGTTAGTCTATTAGACTCCCTCTGAAATTAGTATCTACATTTATCTCTCAAAGGAGAGTCCTGTTGACATTCTTGAAAACATAATAAAAGGCAAAATGAATTTCCCGAGGGTTAACTTTTGACTCGTATTGATAGAATGTTGGTCAGATACCTTTCAGACCTCACAGTACCTGACACCAGGGGGTTTTCAATCACATCAAATAAGCTTCCCACACCTCTGCAGTGACATTGATCACTACTACTTCCGTATAAATGTATAACAAAAAAAGGTATGTAGCTGTCTGTACAGCTGGAAACCTAAAGGACAGCATAACAACTGACAAGCTGGCTTGAATAGACCACATACTGGCATTTCATGTAGAAGGAACACTGGATATCTATGGATACGTACATCTATAAGATGCTTGACTTCATGTTTTCTGAGGTCACTGCCAATTTTGGCTGCTAAAAGAACACAGGCTCCAGCACAAAGCTTTCTATTCTGCTTGTTCAGCTTTCCCTTGAGAGCGAGCTTCTCAAAGTAGACAAAGGCCATGGCCACTGTGGGCTCTTCAAAACCACATTCTTCTTGAGCAAGCTTGCGCATTTCTCTCTTCAAGCTGAGTAAAGAGAGCAGACAAGTATGCTGTGAACTGTTTTAAAGCATTTCTCATTTTACACTAGGAATTATCCTTTCAGAGATTCCTGATGAGTCAAATGGAGGGGAAAAGGTAATTTACTGGGCAGATACCTTTATACTCTGTTTTGGGGACACATTTTATGGCATGTTTTGAACTCATCCTTCCCCCTCACTGCCCTCAGAAAGTTGTCAAACTATAAAAGCAACTGAAAAGCTTTGACATTTTCAGCAACAGTATTTCATCAGAAGTTTTAAGATGCATACAACTTATTTAGCATTTGTAACAACAGGTTGATTGCTTGTGCTCTATATGCAGCTTTGCTGCTGGTTATGGTTGGTCAAATCCAAACTGACAGTCTTCCCATGTACTGCAGTACTGCCTGGTTACAGAGCCACAGAGCTCAGTGTCCTTCTGGCCACTTCAGTCAAATGAAATTATCATTACTTCAGTGAACCAGTATGTCTCGCTTGCTACACTGCAAACAGTGACGAAATACTACAACTTTGCTGTGAAACTGACCACCTGTTTTGCTTCTAACCATGCTCTTGGACAAGGCACAAAAGTCAGCATTTCTCTTTCCTCAGTCCCCTTTCAAGCTGACTGCCGTGAACTTAAGAGACTCGGTGTTATTTTTCTGGGTATTTTAGTTTAGTGCGTACCCAGCTCACGTCCTCATCCCTTTAGATGTTGCGTTTCCCTGATCTTCTTCACTCAGCACCTCTGCTGGTCACTGCTCCTGGAAGATCAACCACTGCTGTGCTTCCCCTCATGTACAGCAGCAATTGCACTGACATGTGAGACAGCTGCATCACGTTGCAGCTTTACCAAGCTTTGCTACGTACCTTCTTATTTTACTGAGGGTCAACTTGATGTGAGGGAACTTCTCCTTAAAGGTTTCATTCATGTCCTTCTTGAGATCTGATGGCTTCACATAGTCTATGACTGTGGTCTGTAACACATGGTCAAGAGAGAATTCTCTTTTACTTTGTAACAAACAAGATCACTCAATTCCCAAAATCAAGGAACACTGAACAATGGCCAGTCAGTCCCAATGCTTTCAGTAGAGGGGCAAATTAAGTCTGAATTAAGGCAACAATTTGTTTGTGACTACTCCATCAGAACAAGTGACACGGAGTCTGAGATAACCGTTCAGCACAAGCCTTGAACAATACATACCTTAACAGGATCCCCCAGGTATTGCTAACAGTGAGTTTAAGCTAAATACGGGTGGATGAAACCTGGTTGAGAAGTCTTGTTAAACCAAAGAAGACCATCACAGTAACTGATTTGATCATCGTATTTTGTGTGCATGTCCATGCGGTTCTGAGACTTACAGTGAGTTTCTCTCACATTGATTCTTCAGAGGAACTGCTGGTACAAACTGTTGACCACCATAGCACACATTTGCTTGCAGGTATTTTTAATAGTTAAAATAGTATATGGGAGGGCCTGGGGAGGGGACAGGGTACTGGCTCTGGAGAGCAATCGGACAACTCTTGTCACTCAACTATGTCCTTGTCTGGTTCTGAAATGAGCATGAAGGGGTGTAAAACACACCTAACTTTTCCTGCACCTTATTTAGGAGATACAGTACTGAAATAATGGACAATTAAAGCAATTTAAGAGAAAGCAGAGCATGTGTTTCCCCTGAACAACACACAGCAGGATCTGAGGTATACATATAGAGGAAAAAACAGCTTCTTGCCATGGGGTGTTGTTAGGGTCATACATGTTTTAAAATGCGGGCCATTCTGCTATCTGACTTGCAGTGTGAGAACCATCATCTGTCCAGACAAATTGCTCCTCACTACATCCTGGCAGGTAATTCTGCTGTGCATCTGTCATCCCAAGTATAAATGCTTGTGAGCCCTCTTCAACACAGGTACGAGTTAAGCATTAGTCCAAATTTTACTCATTAAAGAGGATAATTTCTTAAGGAAATTCACTCCTATTAAGGAAAGCTTCCAGTTGTAAGGAATTGCCAAAAAGGAGAAAGTCACATCAACCCTTTTCAGCCACTCCTGCTGCTCTGCATGCATACAGATGAGCTTGAGTGCAGATCTGAGCAGACACCGCAGTACCACTGAGGTTAAATATTCATATGCTGTCTTGATGCTGAGGTAGGCAACGCAGTACCATGCCTGAATAAAAAAGAGAGGAAAGGACAGGGAGAAGAAACCTTGCCCTACCTTGCCCTACCCAGGGACGGACGGAAAGGCCTGGTTTTAATCTTGATGGGGTTGGAAGGATATACTCATGCACCCATGCAGCAGGGCTCCCCTTTTCAGAAAGCTTCTCATGTGGCTGCAGTCAGCCCTCTGAAGCAGGAGAATTAAGATCTTACTGATTACTCCTTCCTTTCTCTGCAACATAGCTGCCTGCCTTCCTGTTCCTTGGTTTTGCTGTCAAAGGATCATCAGCAAGTTGGGTGCTTCTGACACAGAGATACACTGGGAGTTTTATGTGGTTTTAAGAGGGTTCCTCTTAGTACTGCTGTAAAAGGACTATTGAAACAAGCCATGTAACGTAATTCAGACCAGTGCCATCTGCTACCCAATGTATAGAAACATCAGTTCATGCTGCTCTTACTTACAGAGTCAAGAGGCACTGAGCACATAAAGGTTACCTGCTACTAAATCCAAAGACGATTTTAGTTACTAAATCCAAAGTTTATTTCAGCTACTACCAGAGCAATTTTGGTTGTCTTGGGCAATCCTAGAAAGAGTGAGCTCTCTGTTACTGTGCAAAGCTACACAACACCTTATTCCATGCTTTACTGCAAACCTAACTGTCCATTGTTTGCTTCCCATTACCACAGAGCTCCTTAGTTTTATCTTCATTATCTCCCTCAAAGTGATTATGTTTTCTTCTGGCAGCCTTGCCTTTGGCTCTCTGCAGGTAATCATCCTCCCTTGAACAGAGGAAGATGCAATCACGCACCAACCCTGTGCGCACAATAGAAACCACTTCACAGCAGACAGAGCTCAGCAATGGAGGCAGTGCCTGCCCATCCTCTGGACACAGCCGAAGAGATGCACACAAATCATGCTGGACAGCACATTTCAGTTGCTTTCACCTCTAGCAAGCAGGTGCGAATGTGACCCCAGCTCTGTGGGCAATGGTGCAGAGGATGAGTGAGCCCTGGGCTCTGCCCCACAGCAGCAGCAGCCCCATGGGGTGCACCTTTCCCTGCAGCTGCTCTGCAGGCACCGTCTGCTTTACCTGGGGTTTCTCCAGCCCATGGGAGGTTTGACAGAATTCAGCTGAAATTATCTTTAGAAGGAGAAAAACCTTTTGTTAAAGCTGTATTTAAAGCAAAGCACTCTGAGGCTTGAGGGCTTAAAACTGAAAATGGTGAGGAGGTATGGCTATTTTTAAACAGGGAGATTTGTCAGTTTTGTCCTGTTGATAACAATCTCCCCCATCCAGTACTCTGAATATTGCAGCTTCCTGTGAGACAACAGTCTCTATGACATAAATCACAATAATGAAATCCAGATGAAAGCTGGTGCGTGCTGGTTTTGATTCATGTAACAGGATAACGGCAGCATGTTTGAACACACTGGCTCTAAGGCAGCTGTCTCAGCTTGTCAGTGCCATGCTGGAGAGTGCAGCCAACTGCCCTTATTCCCAAGAAAAGGAATTGTGCAGTGTCTTTTTTCTGTTTTTCTTTTCATTTCCCCTTGGCTTTTTTTCATAGCTGCTGGAGAAGCCCAACTTGGTTTGGGCAGAGGGATGCTCTTTGTCTATAGAAACGCATGCATGTGGGACCCTGCCCATCAGAGAGGAAGGCAACACAAAAGACCTCAAACATGTTATCTATTGACAGATAATTCAAAATCAATGCCGAATTAGAGTCTGTTGAGTTATCAAAGCAGTTACCCCTTCTAACTGGGTACCCAAGCACCCCTCTCACTGTCACACCATGGCTGGGGCACAGCACTCATGAGGCTACATTGAAATCCTAGTTCCAGACCCTGCCCCTGCCTTGGACATCCCCTGCAGCACCCCCTCCCCGCCAACCCTGCCCATGAGGAATGGACCTGAGGAAACCACTGGGGTGGCCCAGTGACCCACAAGGACAAGCTGGGATCTGACATGGGAAGGCTGTGACCTAACAGAATCCTTTGCTGCCCACTCACTGCTCAGCATTTATGCTTTTCTTCTCTTAGGCCATTTCATTGTGCTTGAGCTGCCTGCAAGTCCCAAATGCCATGTTGGGGAGAAGACATGACTGTTAAGAATGTGGATTTTTGTCTGTCCAGAACAGTGGTGGTATTGCCCATGTAGGAACACCCTTCCAGCACCGATGCCCCAAATTTTATGAAGGATTTGCAGATATTTCCCTAAAAGTAACACAGCCTTTTTCTATCCAAACATTCTTTCTTATACAAAATGTTATTCCTTGCCAGGCAGGCACTCTGCACTCCCAGAGCTGCCAGACACACAAGCAAGGCACTGGGAACTACCAAACTGTCTCTCTCATATTCCAATCCTGAATGTTTGTAACTTCCATCATCCAGAAACATCTGTCTTGTTTCACACAGCTTATTTGCACAAAATGCATTTCACTGCAGTATTCAGCAATCCTCCTTCCTGAGCTCTGTTCATATTCTCTGTATACAAATCTGTATATTTGAGTTTGGAGATGGAAGTTGTACAAGACAAATGAAAGCCCTGATGTATGGTAGCTGACAGATGCCTGGACAACTTGATGAATGCTTTGTCTGGAATCCGTACTCTGCACACTTTTTGCATGGCTGGCAGTTCTGAACTTGGAGGTTAGCTTGTGTGTTATCCACAAGCATTTTCAAACAGCTGCTTTCTCATAGGAAAGCTGTATATATAGATTCGTAAATATGGGAGGGGGGAGGATGCCTGAAATGGTTGGAAAGACTGGCAAGATGAAATATTGTTGAAAATAAATCCTACTTTGGCATGGTACCAATAAAAGATGATCTAGCCTTGGATGCCTCTATCTCCTGCTTAAGAAGGATAAAATGAGAATAAAATAGCTGAATAAAATGAAAGATATATGACAGGCTCTCTTCAGCTGTTATTACTGTGCGCCCCTGATAAATCTGCTTCACAGGGAGCAGACAGAGGACTGATATCTTTCACAGACTTTCAATAGGTCAATGGTAAATTCTCAACCACATAACTAAAGAAGTCAATGACTGTGCACTGCCTACACACTGCAAGAGACCAGTTATGTACCTGTAAACTGTCAGCAACCAACTTCATACACTTAGGCTGAAGATGCATATATATGGAAAATCCTGACAGAGCTTAAAACAGTGACGAAAAACTGGAGTGATTTCTTATGCATAATTAAAGTAAAAAGAACCACAAGAACTAAAAAAGGGGAGACTAAAGATGTCTCTGTTGTTAGATGGTTATTAACATTCAAGGCTCATGAACTGAAAGATTTTGAACTTGACAATCTCAAAACTGCCTCTTTGAATTAAAGTACATGGAAGGGCACCAGTTTATTTTACGCAGTTAACACACTGGAATCATTCTCAATTAATGCAGTGTGTCACTGTTACAAAGCAGTTATTTATTGGAGTCTCAGCCAAATCTAGCACCAAATGCATAGAGCACAGAGTTTAAATACAAGTATGCACCACTACTGCAGTCCTCTGCTCTGTGAGACTTTTGGGTACAAGGTCAGCAGCTGATAAAAATGCAATTTGGAGAAGCTTAATTTACAACTACGGAAGCAGCTCAGAGAACAGGGTGACAGCACTGAAGGACACTGTCAGTAGCCGACTACTCCTGACCTTGATGCTGCTTGTGAAAGACAGAACAGGGGAGCAAGAGACTGAATGCGCTGTATCATCATGCAGGGCTTTTGTTACTGCACAGCCAGGGCAGCAAGCAGTTCTACTTTTAAAATCACACTGAAGGACTAATCTGTAATAACACAGCCTGGCTGTGCTTGACACTAGTGCAGTACCTGGCAAATGCAGGCTGACAAGAGCTGCAAGAGCACTGCAGACCTTTGCTACAAGGTTTTTTTATTAGTGGGGTAGAGATGTCAGTTTATTTTGACATATTTAAACCAATATACTGAAATTGTAGTGAAGTACCCAAGCCAATTTCCATGTGTACCCCTTAGGCACGGATAGATGGATATAGCAGGGATGTTATTACAGAAGGGCACTCAAAGTCAAGATGCTACTGATCCAAGCTTTTCTTCTTTTGCTTGAAGTTTTGGCAGTGCACAGCAGCCAGCTAACACACCCCTGTGCTGTTTCTGTGTTACCAACCAAAGTAGGAGCGCAGGGTCAACTTCATGCCCGTTGCAGAGCAAGTTTCCTCCTGCAATGAGGAGTTTTCTTTCTGCTGGCAAGAGCACAGGGAGGTAGCGAGGCACTGATGAGTCTGGATGTACGCTAGTCAACATGAGGCTCTAGCAAAGAAATTACTGCTCTCTCTGGTAGATAAAATTCCTGCTCTAGAGAAATTTAAGAATCCGCAAGAATTCCTGGTTCAGCACTATCAGCCAGGAAGACATCTGTTAACCATGACATGATGCTTCCCTCCTCCCCCCGCTCCCCAGCATGAATTTTTTCTACCTCTTACTGTTTATATTGTGACAGAGACTGTAGACTCTCCTACAAAGACAACACCAAGCAGATCAGGATTTGAGTGTTACTAATACAGTAAACAGAGGCCACGGTTTGTGTTGGTAAGGTATTGAAGCTGCTTTTTCAGAATCACCCAGACAGGCTGTTTGTGTTAGAAAAGTGACAGGGAAGTGGGCATCCTTTCAAGCCAGGAGCTTCACTGCAGAAAAAAAACAGACCAAATCAAAAGCACTTCCCCTTCCAGAGGACTTACAGTTAAAATCCTCTGCAAACTGGGACTAATTTAGCTGAGTAAAATTACAGGACCATAAAGTCAATGTCACTGAAGAGAAACTTGGGCTCCACAAAAATGGATAGAACTGTATGTTGAGTGTTAACTGCACGTATTTCAGAGTAAAATCCAAGCCAGACCACACATCCTGCCCATCTTATGCCTCAGGATAAGGCCTGCAGTGTTTACTGATGCAGCATTCACACAGATCTTAACAGAGTTTTACCAGCAGAGAAATGCTGGCCTACAAAGCACGAGCCAGGATCCCAGGAGTAATGCCCCAGCAGCATTTAGCTCCATCCCACTGTCAAAGCATATAGCTATATAGCATAGCATCTAGTGTAATATCCCAAGACCATAGCATATCCTGCATGCTGCAGCTCAGCATTCAGACTTGATCATCCACACCACCATGTGCTCCCATTCCTCCCACATACCTTCCCCCCATTAATTGCTCTGATACCCATAAGAAGGAGGGCACATGGAATATCTACAAGCTTGCAGCTGCCAAGCATTAATGCTAAACGCTGGCCAAGTAGCAAAACTTTAATTACAAGCTGCAACTCTCTGCACACAACAAAATGTTTGGTGCTGACATCAGAGCTGCTCTCAGCTGCTCCAGCACTTGCAAAAGGCAGCAATTACTATTATGAGCTATATTCTGCTCAGGACCAGAGACTGGTTTCAATCTGTGAGCAGCCCCAGAGACTGGTTTCAATCTGTGAGCAGCCCCACAGCTCCGTGTCATTTGGCAGAGCTCTGTCACTACCTCAATGGCTGCGCTCAGTCAGGGAAAAACACAGGTTTCTCACTGGCCTTAGACTGCAATTTGCTTTAATTGCTGATTTTTATATTTGGGAAAGAAAATTACTTGAAATTACAGCCTATTATGCTCCTGTTCACATTGATTGGAACTGCAGGGAGAGGGATTACCAGCTGAGTCAGGAAAGTCTAAGATGGATGCAAGTAAAGTCTCCTACACAGCCAATATAGCCCTATATTCACTAGCTCATTGCACAAGCCCTCCTCACCCGCAGCCTGAGTTGCAAAATCCTGTTTAACTTTCAAGCTCCCAGGACACACTGGCACTACCTTTTCTCCCTTCTCTCAGATGAAGGAAGTACCAGCCCATTGAGAAATCTCAGCAGAGCACTGAAGAACAATCACAGACTCTCTGGTTTCTTACAAAGGTGTGCAGCTCCTGCACAGCATTGCAGCTATGCTCCTTCAACCAGGGGCAGGCGAAATCCTTCAATATGAGAGTTCCTGGCACATGCCTGTGATTCCCACCAGCAAAAGAAACAGCACTTAATATCATTCAGACCCTTCTCAAATCAGTTCCTGCTTCCAGAGAGAAGGGAGTGCTGCATAAACCTTATGCAGTAATGAAGAAGTGATGTCTGAAAGGCAAATTCAGGCAAAAAAACCCCAAATGTCAAATAAGGCATAAGTAGTAATTAACCCCTAGAGAAAATGAAAAAGCTGGGAGAACCCTGTCAATTCAGATATATTGTTGATACCAATGATGTTAACAACTGCCCTTGAAGCCCATTTTTCACCTTTGAAGTATCCAATTGTACCTCTGTTGCAGTGGAAATTCCCAGTTACTCCTTTTTGCAATAGAAGTACAAATATGGACCTCAAGATTCCGTGGTTAACCAGCATATGGAAAAGAGAGGCATTGAACACCCACTCCTGAGTGAAAACCTCCCCTGCAGGATGCTGTCCTGGCTGCCCTATTTTAACTCACCCAATCATATTCATCTCAACACCGAGTTGAAAAGATCTCAGGTGATCCTACAGGACACATTGCCTGGTGCACTGCCTAGGGAAGGTTAGAAACACAACCATGACTGCTAAAGCTATGTTCATTTTGTATGCTGGTTAACAATGTCTTTCTCTTTGAGGGAAGACAGTTCCCTGTCCATGACAATAACCGTATCAAAACCTAACAAATATTTTCCCACCCAGATGTCGTTGCCATAAAAGGTTGAAAGTTTGTGAGTTGCCAACTGGCTGAAAGTAAGCAGACAACATACTGCACTCCCCATTTGAAAACTTAGCACAAACACAACCTCAGAGCTCAATTCCACCTCTGTGCAACAAGCAAAACACTCCTGCCAGCAAGGAGGTAACCTTCAATCTATGTGAAACACTTAAAATCCATTTATTTTGAAGAAGTGTCACCCAAGACCCCTATTATCGAATAAAGATCAGGTGGGGGGGGAGGGAGGGCACAAGGGCAGAAGAGAATCTACGAAGACTGTATCTTTACATACATTAGTAGTTTCTTAAATAACATCTTCTGTTCCAAGTTAGGTGAGGACATGGACGACATTTTAGGCCTCAGTGTTTCAAATCCTATTTGTATATAGGTAAGAGTACCAGGTGACCACTTTGGGAAAAAAAAATGCTCTTCCCTGCTGTCTACTATTACTTTGGATGTATAATTCAGACAGATACATGCTCACACACATATGACAGCACTGCATCTTGCCACAGTCCTGCCAAAATAGCACACTGAAGTCTACAGACTTGGTGCAATTAAAACAAGGCTACAGAAGTCTCTCACCACAGAAACCATTGAGCTAGAGGACAGAACAAAGAACAGTTATGTGCCTGTATTGTTACGGGTTTGGATATAACGAAAAACATACAGGCTCTGCTCATAATTGCTGCAATTAGAGGAAGAACTATCCCATGGTGGAATAAATACCTGGGAAACAAAGGCTCTACTAGACACCTAAGTGCTGTTCCGAAGAGTGAAGGATAAGCATCAAAACACAACGCAGCTTCATGACTTCAGAAAATCCCTAATGGGCATCCTCCTATTTTGTCATAGGTGCCAATTAGAGGAAGTATAAATTTTCCTCTGAACGCGAGAGAATGAAGACATTGTTCTAACAAGCCTTTCATCTAAAGCATTTATGAAATACAGTGGTAATGCTAGCATTTACTTTTGTAATACCTCCACGAGTTTGTTTTTACATGTCTTGGTAAGTGTCATTTAGAACAAAGCATTCCAAACAGCTGTTCTTAGTAGATTAAAAATAATAATAATCATCTTCTTAAAATACAGCCAAATGTAACCTCAGCCTTCAAAATACTGCTACCAAAATTTATCTATGCTACATCTAATTTTGCATATCACTCACCATATATGAAGGGAATATTAAAACCCGCTTATGTTTGCCACATGGCCACTGGGGATCATCTAAAAGATTTGGGTCGTATTCAATAAAGTCTCCCAGGTCACTACCTATAAAATAAAGGTAAATATAAGAAAGGAATTCATTATATCAAGGAATCTCTGGACTTAACAGCAGAGGCAAATGACTTAACAGATAATGCATGAGATGATCTTCATGGAAGATTTTTGAGAGTTAACAAGTTACCCTAAATCTTGAAAACTCTAAGTATTTTAACACTAATAGAATTTGCAGGGATATAGAGGACCTACAGCTTATGAATTACCTAGTAAATGTGAAATTGGGATTCACAGAACTGCAAAACTATGCAAAGCATCACAATGACTTCCTGGCAACACGTTTTCGTCTGTTTATGCAGATGTTTTGATTTGTTTCACTTAACATGCCAAAATATCTTAAGCATACAGCGCTTTGGCTTATGTTTTGTGCCCAGCTTTGTAAACACAGCCCTTCCCAGCCTAATAAAGGTCACAAGTATAGTTTACACTTTCAGCTACCGAGTTGTCACTGTAAATTTTCCATAGCAAAGGAAGGTAATGATGAGCTTGATGCAGAAGGAACAAATAATGCCGGTGACAGGAGGAGGCACGCTGAGTGTCATCAGGGCTGTCAATACAACCAGTGGTTTTGTTTACTTAACCTTCCATCATCTGTAAGCCAGCTTTGCTAAACAAATAGGGTATGAGCTGCATTTCGCCCAACATGTGAGACCACATTTTGCTTAATTTAAGCAAATAGAAGGTGTTAAAATATATCCATCTTCCACAATAGATGCCTATCACCAGGATACCTAAGGATATTAAAATAAGCTTCTTGAGAAGTTACCTGCATCAATGCTGCCCTGGGTGCTGTTAGCTCTTGCCAAAGAAAGGCTACGATGGCTTGCATTGCGAAACTGGGAGAAGGACGAGGTGGAGTCTATTGTGTTTCTCCGAGTTCCCAGAGCATTGGTGGGAAACAGGAATTGTGTATAAGAAACCGTCTAAAAAGAAAGTCAGAAGAGACAGTTACTCTTTGCCCAGCTCAGTCACAGCAGGATACCTTCTGGTGCATCGCTATCAGAAGCAAGGGAAGCCAAATTAGCAGAGGATTTTTTGGATTTAATAGTTAGGCATAAATGAATGAACATCAGTCACCTACATTTGATTCAGTGCAGTAAGTTTATCCATGCAAAACCAAAAAGCATTTGCAAAGGTATTAGTTCTTCAATGAAACCACACACACACAGGCACTAATGCACTGGATTTACAAAATCCTACTCAAGGGTCAGATTTAAAAATAGGTCTGTTTGGGTTTTGGCTGGGTATTTTCTGTGGGTCTTCCTTGTAGCAGATTTCAGCTGCTTCTTCACTGAAACAGCATCATTTATATGGGTCCCTCAGCACAGATGTGCCAGAGGCAAATCAGCTGAATGCTGCTGAAATTAAGCACTTTCTCTGGTATTTTTTGCCTGGCAGAGTCTTACTGGTGTTGTAAGTGAGCTCCAGTTTATAGCAGTGGTTGCAGGAGATCATTTACTGCCTCTCAACGTGGACTAAGTGTGAATGAAGAACTTGTGACAAAATTATTTTTAGAGCATACTGCTTCTCTGCCTGTACCCCTGGCCAGGACTAGGCAAAGCCTTGCTTCTTGTAGGTTTGTTCTCCAAAAATAACATTACTTGAAGAAAAAAAATGAGTCTCAGGCTCTGGACTGGTTTACGATGAAGTCAGAACAGGTATCAAATAAAACATGTGAGCTTTCATTCATTTGTAAGCAGGCAGATTGTCCTCAGGAATTTACAGCCTGTGGTCTGGCCTGACACCTGGTTAGGTGAGCGCACCATGTGTAGCAGCATTGACCAAGGGCCTCTAAATCCACATACGACAGCTGATTGGGCAAACTGAACTATAAAAAGTAAATCAGGCTTTCAGCAAAAACTGTTTTCATGTACGAGTTGTTTAAAATGGATCATTTTCCTTAAAGATTCGTAATTGCTTATTCTATTCAAGTGAATGAACTCCTGGATTTTTAAATACTCATCAGATTTGTACTACTGTCTTCCTGCTCTGTGGGAAAACACAGTTAAGCTAAAGTTATTTTATCATATAAATTGAAAGCAAACAGAATTACAGCTTGCAACTCTCAACAGAGATTATTTTCAAGCCCCTGACAATATACTCTGCAGTGATACTTCCTGCTAGAGCCAGGGGAAGGCCGCACAATTCAGGAATGCGTTACAGACTCAGATGTTGCCAGAGGCAAATTTCTTCAAGGAAACAGAGTTGTTCACATTGACAGCTTGGGCAGTTATGCTTATTTACAGTTTGCACATGCTGTGCTTTAACTACTGTGTTACACTGCACGTTATAACCTAGGTTTACATTTGTGCCTGTTATTAGTTAAGCTATTTTCACCCTTATTACATGAACTCTAATGGAGCAGTAAGAGAAGCATCCCCACCTTTCCGTCTGCTCCGAGCTCCACACCTTCAAGACCAATTATCTCTTTCAGACACACTCCAGTAGAATGGCACTGGCGTCCACCGTCCAGCTTCATATCCCTGGGAAACAGATACCAGAGCGGAAACAGCTCTTAATACAGATGCCTTGTTCACCTTCCACCACCCAATGCTGAAATGAGGTAGCAGCATTAATCCAAACATGCAAAGCACAGACCAGACACCTTTTCCTACCAGAAGCACTTGTTACATTACAGAGAAAACCCCCACTTTGTTCCAGGCTGTATCTCTTACCCCACCTATGGTGCAGATCAACGTTCCCACTGCCGGGTGCCTCTGACAAAACCTGGCATTGGGAAGCAAGTGAAGTCATACACACTTCAGGTGAGACCCAGCAATTGAGACTGAACACTTGCCTGCCATGTATCTAGTAGACGGATACTCCCAGAGCATATACCCACATCCCCCTAACGCTGCTGGGCAGAGGTAATTGTCCATGAAAGCCTCCGGGAGGGATTCCTGCTCCTCTGAGCGCAGGACAGTGTCCAAAGCCCTGTGACCTGCCAGCAGAAGAAACTCAGCACTCCATTGCCTGGGATGGAAATTTGGGGATCTACTTGAGGACTGACCCACTTGGCACCTTAGTCTTGGAGGTAAATGATATGACCAAGACAACAAAGTTGTATCTCATGCTTCAGCCTCAAGATCAGAATGTGAGTGAAGGCAAAAAAGACTTTGAGCAAACCCATGCACTGTGAGTGACAGCCGTATACAACTCCAAAGTATTTATCTTGCAATATTTTCCGGGCTGATTTCCGTCGAGGTCCAGCTATGTGCTTAAAAATCTGTGTGGAAGACATGCTGACACTGAGGCAGGGAGAAGCCCTGCAGGCTCTTCACCCAACTGCAGGGACAGGCTGTCTCATAGTGTGTCTCTGCACATCCTGTTCCTTGCCTTTCTTTTCCAACCTGTCGCTCACTTTATTTCTTCGAAACATAGCAATTGATGAGTCCCCAATAAATCATATACCTCACTGCTGGAAAAATCCAACCCATCTATCTGCTGGAAAACATACTCCTGTGACAAAGGAAAAGACTGTATCAAGTTTCTAATCCCAACAAAGTCATATTAGTTCTTTGACTGGGGTTTGCTTAACACAGTGTCACATTATCATTCTTGCTTCCTGATATCATGTTACTGAGGAGCTGGACAAATAATTACACAAAAATAACCCTCTGTCAGAGGCACAGGATTAGCCTCTCTACTCTTGTGTGGAACACGCTTAAAGGAACTATTTCTCATAGAGATAAATGTCACACGGTCGCCATTTCAGCAGGTTTTATCTACAAAACAAACACACAACCTGAGGACATCCCCAAACCCCCAATTGAAAACAAATTATCTAAATTAACTGAAATAATAACACAACCATTTAGTTTCCTTCCACTCAAACCCTTACGAACACAGAGTAAGAAGCGATGCTGTTACGACTTTGGCAGCGAGTCACAGAGAAATTTCCCCCTGCAATTAGCAGGCAAGGATAGACAACTGTGTTAATTCATCAGATGGAAATCTGGCACCCTTTGAAGAGTCAGCACAGCAGAGCTCTAGAAAGCAAAAAGAGCACCCCTTGGGACTGAATCACTGCTCTGGGAGCAGGGTGAGCTGGCACATGTGAACAGACATGGGAATGATTCCTGGGCATTAGCTGAAGATCGATGGACATTACTGCCTCCATTTTCCCATCTTTTTGATGTTTCAGAGCCCTGTGAAACAACACTGCAGTCATTCTCCCTCATTCCAGGTGTTTTGCAAGGGCTACTTAAGGTCTTCCCCTCCTCTACATATGCTCTGTATTTAAAGCTAGTATATGATTGCTTGTGTTGTAAAACAGAGTAATAAAATATTACAGTTTGGAGAGAAACCTGTCCATAAACCAAAGAATTAAACTCCTTCTCCTGAGGAAAATCAGTACCAAACAATGTATGGTTTCTTACTGGTGTATAAATGGAAAGGCTCATTCTAGCTTTTACATGTCTTTCACTGGTAAATGATCTCAGTGAACATCTAATAAGAGATTGCTAGGTGACTTTACTGTATCCTTTCTGAGTTCCCTGTCACTAGACCAACAAACGCCAAGCTAGTCAAGGTTTTGCAGGAGAAGCCTTGATCTTTTTTTCCCCTCCTTTCTTTTACAGACAAAAGCTCATGAATGCCTCAGCAAAACTCTTGCTGGGAGACCAAGCTCAAGGGCTGCCGCCCTGTAGATGGAGGAGCCCCCGCACTGCTGCTTCCTTCCCACATCCCCAAAATCCCAAGAGCAACTAGGAAAGACCTGGGGGATGCCTCCACTTTGCCCTCTCTAAATGGATAAGTTGTGCCTTGGGAACAGTCAGGACGGTTGTTTGGGTACCAGTGCTGCCAACCACTGCCACCCAGTTGTTCTTCAGGACACATAGCATGGCACCACAGTCAGTGGGCCCCATGAGCCAGAAGCATATGGAGGATAGGCAATTCATACAAAAAGATCATGCTTTCACTGTGTTTATTAGGTTACCGATGGGACTGAGGAAGTGCACAAACCAATATCCAGTAGTAAAAGGTGTTTTCAAAATGCAGAGTAGGAAACATGGTCCTTGCCAAAAGAGGCTTTTAAATGATGAAAAGTTTCCTGTTCCTCATTTTTGATTTTCCTGGTTTATTTTCCAAAAGTTTTCAAGGGATTCAAGCAGACACCAAAAAGCAAAACTAAATCATGAGAACTTAATCCTACCACTTTAACTTCAATTGAGCAGGGAAAGCTTGAGGAACTAAGAAGATCAGGGATGACATTTCCTTAGAAGGCAAAAAAACCAGATCCCAGTTTCTGACAAAGTTTGGGGAGTTACCTTGATTTACACCAAGCTCTAGATATTCCACCCCTGTATGCCATTCCCAGAAAGCCGAGCAGAGTTATAAATTACACTCAAAAATAAGCATATTGTTTCAGTTATCCAGGACTGCAGAAAGAAAAAAGGCTTCTCCCCTAAGAGTTCATAGATTTTATTGCAACAGTACCAGGTGACTTGGGATCCCAAATCTGTTGTGGGATGGTGAAAAGCGTCACTGAGCAGGAAGATAAGAATCAAAACAGGAAATCTCACTGTGCCTTTTATTAGCCAGGCCAGGATTAAGAGAACAGAAATTGGATGCTATTATCTTTGGAAGTATAGCATTTCTTTAATGAATCAAATGTTACACTTTGACACAATCTCCAAAGCCCTATGCAAGACTCCTGCTGAGTACTTGCTCTTTAAATTACAGCAACAGTTGAACACTTTAACCTGTGAATAATTTAGGAGTCCATTACATACTAAATAGATTTTAAGGTACATGAAAAAGCCTTCTGCTTATTGCAAGATGGAATCTGATTTTAGAGATGTAAACCTTTTGTGTCTGCATTTTATGCTTAGCGATTCCTGATTGTTAAGCTTTATTCTAAAAGCAGAAATAGCTCAGGAGACATCAAGAAAAGATACTGTTCTTATCTGTGACTGTAAACAATTTCTACTTATTGTCTCTGCAGGGACAAGGACAATGACAGCTTTGGAAAAGACATGCTGCCAGCCAGTCCAGCAGTGGATCTCCTGCTGCCTAAGACTGCCTGCTTTAATTGACCAAGGGCTATCAGATCCTAATGATACAAAAATTCCACTGGGGAAGAATAGCAAAGAATTTGGTAACAAATCTAAGGATCTAGCAGGGTATTCTGCTTTGCTATGAGCTTATTGCTACAACCCCTATGGTCATTTAGATTTCTCCTGTAAATATGCCATTAGTACTGCTAGAACAACAACTCCAGTGGCAATTTACAGGGAGAGGAGGAGGAAAAAATCCTGGAAAGATGTTTTTCATGGGCCAGTATCATTTTTCTCTCTCCAAACATATTCAGTTGTGAGCATGTCGGTTCCTGACCTGACGTTTTGCCCAATGCAGAGTAAAAGTTCAAAATTTAAACCTATTAGGTTTTGGAGACTCATTTCAATCTAAGGGAACAGAGCAACTCACAAAAATGAGCAGCGGTGGCTCTATAGAATTCATGAGATGATTACTTTTGAAGTGTCTTGTTGGGGGGAAAAAAAGAAAGGAAAAAAATGGATTTATATCCCCTTCTGTAAAGCTAATATGCAGTTGGTTTTTTGTTCAATTTAGGAGTAGCAACAAAAATGGGCAATAGTAAAGAAAAGCAGGGCTATTTCAGTTTCCCTATTATCGGCTAAACCCAGATAGTTATTCTTCCCCAGGCCTATGGAATGATAAAAGCTCAGGAAAGGCACTCAAGATTAATGGCTTAATCAAAACTGCCTTGCATACAAAAATTCCACTGGGGAAGAATAGCAAGGAACTTATAACAAATCTAAGGACCTAACAGAGTATTCTGCTTTGCTGTGTGATTACTGCTACCACCCCTACGGCTATTTAGATTTCTCCTGTAAATATTCCCAGTTTCCACATTCACTAAAATGTTTGTTACCTGACTTGCCATATAACTGATGGCAGGGGTGCAGCATGCAAGACAACCTTACTTAAATGCTTCTTCTTGCCTCATTTTGCATATGACTTTCTTACCCAGTTCAAACACTGAAGATGAACAAAGATGTCAGAGTTTAGATAATAATGAAGCCCGCTGGGAATACCTGGTGTCGAACAACAACCAAACTCATTGATTGTTGTAGCTGCATATTATTTGGAGCAATGATACTGAAAATTTCTTGCTCTCAGCATCATTGAACTCATAGTGTCCTGGCCAGCACTTCAAAGTTCAAAGTTAAATTCAGCAGTGATTTATCTTTGGAAACTGGATGAAGCTGGTTTGTAGCATTTCTGAGAAGGACACAAATTCTTTTTTATCTAACAACTTGCTGCTTTAATTCAGAAAAATGGTCCACTTCCTGGGCCTCAATCCATTTAATTACTCATATTGCATTATTTCCCTTAACTGGAGGCAAGTTCAGTCAGACAAATACCTACATTCTTGTCAAGGCAGTACTATTCAACACTATTGCTGTTCCAGGTAAGTTTCTAACCACTTAATGAATTCAATGACATGAAGAATAAAAGATGATGTGAACTGGCCAGTTTCATAAGAACATGCGCTATCTGATGCTCTGGATTTTCTATCCTGTTGCTCACCACCTCCAGCCCCAGTGGCAATCAGTCACTGTGAGCCCAGCAGCATGACACCACCAGCTTTCCTCCTCCACCAGGTCCTCTAGATTAATTTTCTGGGCAGGACTGGAAACTCTTAAAAGATTCTTACAATACCACAAAATAAAATATCATCACAATAAGTATAATTTTAATATGTGAATTAACAAAAACAAGCCTAAAAAGTCCCTTTTCAAAAACATGGGTTTTAATTCTGAACCATAATAATGTGTGCCAAACAAAAAACCCAACAACACAACTGAACTATAAACCCATCTAACTACACCCTGTGTAGTTTGGGCTGGAACACTGGGAAGCTGGGGGCCAAGGGAAGCCAGCAGGTAAGATGCTCAGTGGCTCTTTCAGCTCCTGACTTGCAGTATAGCCTTCCTTACATTGCTTTCACGTGGCTGTGTCTGCTCTCACAGCTGCTCTGCTGGTCTAGATGCGGGAAGAAAAGCAAGCTCTGGTCCTGCTCATTACCCTGCTCTTGGGCATGGAAACAGATGAAGCTGTGCCCATCTTCACACCACCAGCGAAGATGCCAGCAAACTTAATGTAGCCAGACCTAGAGAGCATTTATAGCCCAGATCTACAAAAGCACCTGCCTCTCAAGGGCTCCAGCAGGAGATATCTCAAAGCCTCTGGCAGTTCAGTTTTAATTTTCCCCTTTCCCCCTACACAAAAGCGCTATCAGCCAAAGCACTAAGTTTCCACCAGATACAACATACAGACAAAATTTCAAGGACAGAAAGTTTTAGTGATTACTTCTGTTCACAACTTTTTTTCCTCCGCACCACATCACTCTCAGCTTTGTGCTTTCCATTTCTCTTCAGCATAACGAAGAAAACCAGAGAAAGTAATTCCCCTGGTACAGTGTCCTTCATTCTCAGCCCTAGCAAGTACCACCAAATTGGCCTTTTGAAATCACAACAGAAAAACCTATCACTCTGAAGTACGTTTCCCTTCAAGAGTGTGCTGCCAGCCACACTCTGCTGAGGCTGCCTGGGAGGGGGATTTGGGAAACATTTTCCAGGGAATACCTCAAACCTCATCCTCTCACGTACTCTCATGGCTCTCCTCCCCTCATCCCCCAGACCTCCATTTGTACTTGTACAACCACTTAAAAACTCAGCTTGGGGGTTTGGGGAGGGAGGCTCTTGCTATTGTAGCTTGACCTCAGCGTGGAGGGTGGGCAAGCAAGGGCTGCAGCATGGAGTACACAGCTTGCACACTGTTAGTAGGGGGTGATGCTGCCTCATCCACCCCAGCCAAGGACATAGAGTTCAGCTGTGACAGCAGGAACTGCCTCTCAGAAAGGTTTTTAAAATGAATCTGTTAGTGCAGCTTAGCTGCCAGCATCCATACAGTAGGGCTCTTCTGTGCTGCCTACAGTGTAATGGGGACCAGCAACCTCCTCAAAACACAGCTGTGCTTGTACATCTTGCTGGTCTCAATGCCCATGAGTCAGAGCAGAGGTGGAGAAGCAGCGGCAGCTCTATCATGTGCTCCTCTCACATGGAACAGTCCCCCCTGCATGCATGTTCACCCTGCTTTCCTGATCCTGCCAGGGCTCATACCAGTCTCACTGCAGATGTGCCCATGGCTCCCTGCATCAATTTATGTTCATAAACCATTCAGTAATGCTTGCAGAACATAAACCAGTTTGGACATCTTGCCCAAGGACAGACAAGAGCAACCCAGAGGTTCAGAGGAAGCAAAGGCCAAAAAATGGTGTCACTACAGAACTTCAAAAGGGTACCAGTGTCTCTCCCCATTCCTACTGCACATCCAAAATGCGCAATGAAGTCAGCAAGCACTGTGTAGCCTTAACAGAGTGCCTACAGTTTATGCTATACTGCCTCATCTGTTCTTTGCATCAGCTGTTCCTAGAAGGAGATGCCACTGAGTTGTTTCCCTCTTCCTCTGATGCTCTGGAAGAAAGAGGGCATTTTTTTTAATGTTGTGGGGGTTTTTCAGCAAAGGGAACAGGGCTGGATTACTTCATACTGGCACTTGCTGCCTTCTTGGCCCATGCCTTCTTGCTGCGCGAGCATGGTATAAGATATTACATGCTGAAATAACATTTAGGTTTGCAGCTGGCTTCGTTACTGCTGTAATTCAGAAGGTGTAACTAGTCATCAGCATTTCAAAATGCATTCACTTTTCAGTAGAGGCAATTTCCACCAGGAAGTGACCATAAAGGAATGACAATATACCCCAAAAGAGTGAACAAAGCCGCTGGTCTGTCAAGAATTTGCTTGATGAGTCATCCCAGTTTAATTAAGAGAAAAAATTTACTTCAGAGGCAGAGGAGCAAGACAACTCTCCTACAAAGGTGCCTCCTTTCAGTTCCGCATTAAAAATAATCTCCCTTTGTTTTGAATTAGCGATGCTCAAGCAGCTTGTGGCAAATGACTCTCCAGACTTAAACAGAGCTGCTAATAAATATGAAGCAAAATTCATCATTTATGCACTTGATGAATTGGAATCTAGATGATTTATGGGTCTTTCAAACCCACCTCAGTGTATCAACTGAGTATTGCCCCCACATTCTGTGCCCTGCGGGTGCTGAGCCAATCCAGCTACAGGTAACTCTCAGCTATTCATTGAGTAGCTGTAGTGGCCAGGCTTTACTCCTCTGCCTCAGGGGGACAGAGCTGCCACAGACAAGCATTGCCCTTCCCAGCCTTGCACTGTGCCTCTGAAGGCACCTAACAAGTTATGCTCCAGAGCCTGCCAGGCAATGTCTCCCAGCTAAATCCAGTTTCTATCAGAGGTCTAGTTAAGGGTTACAAGGCAGCTCCACGGTGTTGCTTACACCAGCTAAGAACCTGCATGGTAATACAACCGAACAAACCCCTATGGTATGATGGCCAAAACAATCTGTTTTCAATGACTGAACAATCTGACCAATGGCCAAATGTACAATAAAAAGGTATTATGTTTAAATCCAATTATCTCTCTATAGTTCTGAAAATCTAGATACCACAGCACCACATTTGCATAGGAGAATAAGAAATCTAAGACTGCTTATAAAAAATGTGCTGTCTAGAGTATTTGTTTTGTCAAAGATGAGTAAAGTCAGAAGACACAATAAAACAGTGCATTTCTCAGGAACATTTATTTCAGGGGAGTAGTTTCTTCCAGTTTCATAATCAAAGACAGCACAACACATATAAATAAACAGGGGACTGAGAGCTGTAGTTTTAACCTGGTAATGTTCCACAAGGCAAATATATCTAAGTGCATTTATCTCTACTCAGAGCAGATATTCAAAAGCAATAGCCTCCATCATGCTGTTGTCCATTATGAGGTCTACATGCAGGCCCAGAAAGACTATGCAGTACACATATAAATATACATACCCGACTTGGGTACAGTCTCGATATGGCAGCACTGAAAATATGCTACAGAAGGATCTTCTGCTGCTGATAAGGACTATTCTAAAATATAAAAGAAAATAAAAGAAATCAAAGACTAAGATTAAAAAAAACCCCACCACAATAAGCAAAGCAACAGATGTTATCATTGAGGAATTCATAATCATAAAGCTTTCATGATGGATAATTTCTCCCTCCTCTATTTTATCTTAAAAGCACAAGGGTATTATGCTACTGAGTCTTTACAGAAGTGCTGAAGCCTGTGGATACCTTACACAGTGAATGAGCAGTGCAGCTCCATCACCTCTACAAGCTTTCTGGAAAGACTATCTTGAATACATCACTTAGAATCTAGGGTAGATTTTTTTTAGTGAAAGGAGTCCTAGTGACACGAGTCCACCCAGAGAAGCAAGGAGTCACTCTCACAACTCACCACTACAGCTGAAACTAAACAGACAAATAGAACAACTCAGGTGATACACACCACCACTCTGTGGTTAACTTGGAGTTTGCTTTTCTTGGAAGAGAATTTCCAGGGGCTGGTTGTGACCTTCCCCTGCTAAACCAAAGGACTCCCTTCATTTTCAGCTTCCTGTTCCCGAAATAGCCTTATTCATGGCTGAAGCAAAGGCTGCTATTATTATAAGCTTTCAGATCCTTTCACTGTTTTCTAGGCTCCTCCATGAGTCTTCACCTTTTCCCCATCACCCTTCATCTCTGGGCAGCATCATTAGCCTCAGCAGTTGCAAAGATGGCAGATATGAACACTGAACCTTTCAGTCTTACCTTCAGATCAATGCCTAGCCCTGATGACATGCAAGTGCCTGTGCTCAATAATCACATTAGCCCTCTTGGTTATGATGTTGCACGACTGATCCAACAGCTTTTTGCCCCTTCTCCTCCAATGCCATGTCCATCTCAGCCACTAACTGCAAATGCTGAATCCTTCCTCCTGTAACCATGGCATGCCTTCATTCCTTATAGGCAAGTAGTTCCAAGATTTGGCTACAGGAAATCATACATTATCTGTCTGCACAGAGATTATCTCAGAATACAGACCACAGTTCCAACAAACACCTTGTATTTTTAATCGGTCTCCAAATCTTTGCATCAGCTGCAAAGTCACTGTATTGATTGACTGACTGGTGGCTTAGCCTCACGAGCAAAGATTTGGAAAGGGCTTTAACCACGCTTACCACAAGCATGATGACCAAGGGCATGTGGGATATGCAAATCTGGTTGGAAAAGGGTGCTTAGGCAATCAGGGAGTGTCTGATCAGACCCCTGGTGCATGCGCTTGGCTGAGGAGCCACTGGCACGAGGCTACCATCTGCGGGCTTAGGACTGAAAGTCACTGTATAGCATTAAATCAAATACCTTAGAGCAACCTATCTGTCTTACAGCCACATCATTGCCTTCAGCCATCAAGCTCTGATGTATCACTAAACAACATCAAAACCACCCTGAGTCAAAAACCACCTCCCATGGAACTGCATGGACTGCCAATAGCTATATTATTATACTTTGGGGAGATGCAGATTGGCAAGAAGCTGAAAGAAGCTAAAAGATGCAAGATAAAGAATGCCAATAAATAACTCATTGTTTATAAATATAGCCTCTTTCCTTATTACCTTCAGGACACCAACAACTCTATAAAGTTGGCCAACAGGCTGCATCACCTCAAATTCCTCTAAGACACAGTGATGGCCATTTGTGCCATCTTCTAATGTGATTGGTGTTACAATTTACTGATTATTTTATGTTTCTAAAAATCTCCACTTGTGGTCCAAATGCTAGAACATACTGCTAGGTTTGTTGTTAGAGCTAGTGCAGTTCCGTGCTCTGCTCTCCAGCACTGATTTGATGACATCGTGTGCCACAGATCTGTATGTAAGGGTTTCAGCTCAATTTTTCATCCTTTGTCCTACACTGGTCAGAGCTAGACAACAAACCCTAGCAAGCTATTTTGTTCTTTACTGACTGAAAACCACCATATGCACCCATAAATCTTGTACCAGTTAGGCTGTAATTAAAACACTGTTTCCTTAAGGGACCAGCTTAGTCATCGTTCTTGGAAAAGATTTAGAACCCCAAGAGAGCTGCTGCATGTAATGCTTGGAAAAATGCAGAATGATAAAATTTTCTTCCTCCTGGATCATTCCATTACAGCAATCCTATTTTCTTCCTTGAAAGCATGTTTGAAAGCAAAGGGGTATTTACTCTTTAATAAATAAAGGGTTTCTAATAATCAACATGCATACAGCATCAGAAGAAGTTCGCCTGCCACAGCAGAAGTATGATTTCATTGTTTGCCTGAATGCTGTAACACCCCTTACCTATGGTAAATACCTCAGATCCTGTAAGACTGCCTCCTGGTGCAGCAGTAAGTTACAGAGCAGAGGGGGGAAATAATGTCTAACATTTGAGAAAGGCAATCCACAAGCAAAAAAACCTGGCATGTGATTAATTTCATGCTTGCCACTGTTTATTGCTGAATGGCTGGATACTCACAACAGCTTGCTTGTTCCCTGGAAGCCTTGTTTGCTGATGTATGAAACTTGGCACAGACTTTGAGGCTGACATCAGAAAGTATCTTTGAATTTGGAAAACCACAGTACCCACTAAGAGCATTTCCCCCACTCCCTCTGGCTCCCTCTGGAAATAACAGCTCTTCCGCCAATGCCCTACAACTCCCTAAAGAAAACCCCAACTCTTAATACTTAAAGAGAATACTCTGCTTCCATGTCGAGAAGCAGACACAACAGTGGGAAGTTACCATAGAAGACCTGCTGTATCAGAAGAAATGGGACCAGAAAGGAAATAAAAAGCACCAGCCCAGCCTCTATTCTTTTTCAGACTTCTTTCCTTTGGGACCCAAGTATTGCTTTCTTTCCATAAACTGGAACTCTCTTTACATACAGATCTCCCAGGCAGAGCAGGAGAGAAGCCCATGGCCTCCACTGCCAGGATGACACAAAACTTCATCTGCACGGCTGGTGGAGGGGGCTGGTGCAAAACAGCCTTAGGAGCTGGACTGGAGGAGAAGCAGGGAAGGCAGTGGTCAGAAGCTCATCACTAAGGGATAAAATGGCATTTTATTTAGAGGTCTGAAAACAAATCCTGAGGGCCTGCAATGGTTTGCTGGGGCAGAAAGTCCAGAAACTTGTCAAAAAGTCTGCTTTGGGGATCATATAGTGGAAGCCCATTGCTGTTCAGGAAAACGGAATCATTTTTCATGGGAGAAAAGCATTTTCCTGGATTTCAGCTCTTCAACAAAGGGCATTTATAATCTTGCATAGCTCTGAATAAGACATCAGAAGGAGCTTGAGCCAGAGAGGGTTGACATGCCCTGACTGCCATTGTGCCACACAGCCATGTTTAAAATTACTTCATGAAAAGGTTTTCATCCCCTAATTCTCACATTTCACCAAGAAGTTGTACTAATTACTATGGTTCATAGCAACCATTAGTTTGCAAAAGAGCTCTGACAATGTCCAACTTTTGAGACTGTAAAAGCTAATCTTCCAATTTCTTTAATGAGGTGTACGCTATGAAACTATAAAACCTTAGTGAGCACAAGGCTCTTGACAGAATCAGTAGTCCACTTGATGTGAAGAAGAAGAATGTCTACTTTCTTTAGTATCTGTCTAGGTTTGATTGTGCTTCACCAAAAGGTTGAGATCAGGCAATGAGATACACACGGTATGTACCATTCACCTGTGAAATACCATAGCCTCTTATACCTGACAGATGTTTGACTACAAGGGCTTTGCTACCCTGCATGCAATGGTGAACGCACAAACAATGGATGCTGTCTGGTAGCAGCTATCATTTTGGAGTCTCCCAGGTTCAAGATGGGGCTATTGGAAGTTGTCTGAAAGGAATCACGAACTGTGAGGGTGCTGCAAATAGTCAGCTTCTTAGAGTGTACGTGTGTGCATTTCCACAATTGAGGAGCATTAAAAGAGACCTTTCATAGCCTATGGATGCTGTTTGGGCTTGGATCAGATCTGTACACTAACAAAAAAAATGAGAAAGCAATAATATGGGGGTGGGAGAGGGGCACTGTTTTACTGCTTTTTTATCTGCTACACAAGGTGACTCTAGAAATCTGGTCTCGTTCTCACCAGGTATTGTTTGTTCAGCTGGCTCGGGTTGCTGTTTTGGTGGCCTGTTTCTGCTGGACAGGAAATCTGCTTCATAGCTTATGGAAGATGCCACCAACAAACCGGCTGGTGCATATCTGTGCTAATTTGTATGTTAGGGCTGACTTTATCTTGTCTTGTAATGTGAAACTTTATTCTGTGCTATTTGACAAGGCTGCTTTTTGATAACACAGTCTGGGAAACCGAATTTTCCAGCTCCTTTACTTAGCCACATCCTACAAATCCGAAGAAACCAGTTTAACCAGTGCAAAGAACCGTCAACAGGAAGCTTTACAAGGACTAGCTAATAAGATGTGGTCTGTGTATAGGTGTTTTTTCTCTGTGCTAAACAGCTGAACTCTTATTTTAACCACAGCCAGTCTGACCTTGCCACTGGACCGCCAAATGCTGGACCCAGAGCATCACCACTCACCATGTGCCATTCCCAGGGTCGAGACAGGAAAAGCATTCAGTGCCACAGGACAAGGCCATGTCACTTTGCAGGTTGAGAGCCACAAATACGGGCAGCCAGCAGAGAAGGGAACTACCTACCACACTGCAGTTTGCTGCGACACTCATAGTCACAAGCTAGTGAAACAATTATTAAAGCACTAGCCATTTTAACACCCAGCTATTATATTCACCACTCACAAATATATTCCGTAGATATGGTTTCAAAGCTGGTTCCTCAAGTTAAGTGAAAGTCTAACATGCTGCGACAGAAGGATCAGAGGTTTCATAGAGAACCCAACTCCAACCTGGTTCAGCAGTCGCATCCTGCATGGCCATGAATGAGCCACCTGGGATGAAGTCCTAGGCACAGGAAGGAGTCCCAGGAGGTTTTCTACCCATTGAAATAACTATGTCCCTCTTTGTCACAGGGAACTAGGGAGGACACCAACCTTAAAGGTCTCAATGTACTCAGAAACTGTTGATTTTACAATGAACACATAAAGTGGATACAATGCCTATTATTTTCCTGCTAACTTGAGTGACTGCAACAGAATCCAGACCCCTCAGAAAAACAGGGTTTGAGCTCAGATTACTTACTGCTAGACTGAGCTGGCCACAGAGGCAACACAAAGTGTTGACTTTGCATTTTATTTTTAGCTAATATCGCTGTGGTTCTTCGTCCAAAGGAACAAAAAGCATTTTCAGAACTGTCCACCTTATTCTTACTGTGTCTGTGGTCCAGATAAAGAGATCTTTATTATGATTATGGAAATGTTCTGCAAAACTGTGCGGATGAAGATAAGTCAGCTGAATAACAGAAGCTTACTCACTGTTTTCTTAGCAAATGACCTATGAATTAAGATAAAATTCTGCAAATAGCCTACAATATTTTTTTCAAAATATGGAGAAAACAGTTTACAAATCAAATATTTATTCATTTTTTCACAGGTAATATTCCTATCAAATTTATGGATGCATTTTATCTACCCATCTCAGAAAGCACTTGTTATCTGTGGAATCTGCACAATATCTTATGAATAAGTATTTTTTCTGTAAGAAGTTCCCAGAGCACACATCCTTTATGCACAAAACAGACTAAAATTAGAGGTCTGCTTTTCAGTGTTTGATTCCACATGTATTTATTGTAAAGACAATGATCAGCTGCCAGCTAGACAGTAGTCAAGTCAACAGTTCTTCATGTGTTTGTTTGCTACAAAAGCTGTTTCTAAAAAGCTGCCATCCCTCGGAGCCACCTTCTGCAGTATTTCTGTTGATTCCTACCTTTCACTGCATTTAATTGTCTGCATGAGAATAAACATGAGGAAAATTTTGCTTGAGCCAAGTAAAACCTACCAGAATTCAACTCATAAAACCTGTGGTTCAATGTGATGTCAGAATTTCTATTGACCTGGCTCCACATTTGATGGAAACCATAGGCAAAAATCAGCCCACAGGAATGTACAGTGTTCTCACCCACTGCAGTTTTATAAGAACAGGCATATGCAAGGGTCAACTCTCAGTGGGACTACACGTGGTCTCCAAGCAACCTCTTCAGATAGCCTATTTCATGTTTGGAAGGGCAAGAATAAAACCATGAGGCACACAGGGAAAAACACCAGAGAGGGCAGCTGTCTTCTTTATAAGCAGGGAGGAGCTAGTTTCACTTCTGAGCTGGATGATACTGCAATAAAGAACCTATTTTGCTGATGGGAACATCACAAAAGGCACCATGCCTCTGCTGTAAGGGATGTTCTGTCTGACCATAGACGTCAGGTCTGACTGTCAGGTCAGACGGTGCCTATGGCAGCAGTCTGGGCAGTGCACATCCCAGCTCAGGCTGCACCCCTCACACATCCAATGGGAGCCCCTCTGCCTACCTTGAAGACATGGATCCCACTCCTCACCTTGCCACAACCATCCCTAGCTGTGTGCTTCCAACCAGCACTTTGTATCCAACTGTTAGATGTTGAAATATCATTTAGCCATTGCTAAACTTGACCCAGCAGGTTTGGCCCTCTCACACTTCGCACTACCCTAGAAGAAATGTAGCCAGATTATGCCTAGTTTACTCCAACAGCAGCACAGATTTTTCTTTTATACAGGTTGTTCATATTAAGGAGACACAGGTCTTAAAAATGCATGGGCTAGCCCTTCCATTGACTCGTACTTCACTCAAGGAAGCACGCATTGCAGCCTGCACCTTCACAGGCTATTCTAAAGGCCATTACTACGTATGTGGTAAGTGACATTGGCACACTGTGTTCTTGAATGGGGATGCTGACCCTGCCCTTCCCCTCATGCCCCATGGATCGCCTTTGCAGAAGCAGCCTTTGCATGCACAGTACCTGCCGTTTCTGGTATCGTGCTGTCGCATGTTCTTGATAAAATGAACCTTCTTAAAGTTCTTTGGTCTGGGTGATCCTGAGAGTGTCCGACATCTGAAAAATAAATCAGTTGGAGGGAGAGGGGAGGGAGGAAGAAGAAGTGCTCAGTTCCCTGCTGTACGGCCAAGAAGTCTACACAAAGGCAGGAAGGAAAGACGAGACAAATGATTCAAGTCACCCCGTGTTAGGAATGGGCAAGAACAATAAAGACAATAAGTCTGGAAACGTGACAGCTCAAATAAAAAAAAAGATATTTGAAATAATAATAAGAAAAGACAACACCCTCCCCCCTCCCCCCGCAAAAAACCACATCATAAAAAAATCTGAGCAAAATAAAACTTCCTGTAATCTGCCATGACAGCTCAGCCAATGCTTTCAGAGGAAAAAACAAATTAAGCCAAAATCTGGTCAATACGTGATTTCCCCTCTCACACCAACCCCAAACTTTCGTGTCCTACCCTCCTCAGCTATTGGTAAAGGAGCTACTGAGGAAAGTTCTTTCTTTTTTTAATTTTAGAAAGATTTAAAATCTCTAATTTGAAAGGATAATTCCTATTTGCTTTGAACTCTAAATATTCATTTTCATGTTCCTGACAGCATACAAACCAACTGAAAATGAAACAAATTACCTCAGGACAAAAATACCATTCTTCTTAACATTAATCCTTAAATCTATTTTACATCTGAACGTACTTTTTAAATCGCAGTTACAGAAAGAAATAGCCAGAGGGAGGAGAGATGAGACAAACAGCAATATTCCCCACCCCTTCCAGCCTTGCTCTTTTTAATCAGCTAAAACCACAGCACATGTGAAAAAGCTTTCTCTGTTTCATCTCCATGCTGTTTTGTTACAAGGCACGGCATGGCACACAGACACTGGAGATAACTGCACTGCCTGGTCAGGGCTGCTGCATCTCCATGGGAGATAAGGGACAAGCACAGAACTATAGAATGGTTTGGCTTTGAAGGGACCTTAAAGGTCATCCAGCTCCAGCCCCCTGTCATGGGCAGGAACACCATCCAATACAGCAAGTTGCTCCAAGCCCTGTCCAACCTGGCCTTGAACACTGCCAGAGATGGGGTAGCCACAGCTTCTCTGGGCAACCTGTGCCAGTGCCTCACCACCCTCATAGTGAAGAAATTCTTCTTCCTTCACTAAGCACAAGCAATCCTCAAAAAAGCATGTATCAAATACACTACCAGCACACAGGAGCAGCATAGTACCTCCGTATTGAGCCTCCCTAACTTACTTTTCCCATCCTCTCCTATGCACTGGAAGCATTCACCAGCTTCCCTTTTGTTTGATTGAAACGACAGACCACTGGTCCCAAGCCACCAGGGACTGCCAGTTCCTGTTACACCAAATGCCATCACTGTGCACAGGCACACATCACTTGGCCATTTCTGCCTTCTTCCTGCTAGTAAAATCCTTGAGACTCCCTCACCCTCTGTTTGCAATTAGTCTTGTTAGCTTCTTCACAGGAAGATACTGTCAAGAGAGAGGATCCACCACCAATTCTGCAAATTAGCAAGTAAAAATACTGCCTCACAAACCACACTTTGTTTATATCTTTTGCCAATTATATGTGTTTGAATAATTTATGAGAATGCTTCATAACATGCTGGTAAGCATTCAATGGTAAGCTTTGTAAAAATTATCAAGCCTTGGTAATAGGCCAGTTGGTACAGCCTTTGCTATTAAGTCTTTGCTTTGAGGTGTGGAAGAGACAGCCCATCTGCATGTGGATAAACAACATCATAGACTAAGCACTGATAAAAACCAGCTGAATTACAGGTCCCGAGATAAAGAGACATTGAAAATTCAGCTGCCCCCTTGCCAAACAGCTGACCTGGAAGCATACCACACACTTGTCAGATTACTGATCAGCCTGCTTCTGAACTGTTAAACAGTAGTTTCATTTCCCATCACCCCAGAGCATTCCCTAGACTAATTACTGCAGTCCCCATAGAAGCTGTGGTCTCCTGGATGCAGAGGTAAAACCACACTGAAGCTGCTGATATAGCAAGGATAGGGGCAGTTTTGTTAGTGAGGTGGCAGTCATAAATGAACCTGCCAACATGCAAAGACAGTAATGCTGATTACCAAAATAACATTGCATATGTTGAGAGAACAAATGATAAAAATCCATTAAAAAGTGAGAATACTAAAAATACTGACCTTCAGAAGCTTTCTTTATCAAACCAGCTGTACCTGCTTGTTAAAGGTACTACTTACATGAGGGGTTAGTTATGCTAGTGATAACTAACCTTTTTATTACTTGAATCTGACTTTTAATTTCCTGGCATTTTATTTAAATACTGACTTCTTATTTAATAGCCTAAAGCCAGGGAATGTGTAATTTATGTCACCTACCACCTTGCAGGGTGCATGAGGTTTCAATACCTTTACCCACTAAGAACATCGTAACGCAAACACCCAGCTGCTTTTTAACATGTGAACGGACAGCAGGTCTATCCATGCATGTGCCTTACAGACAAGTAACCAGAGAGAAAGTGAACAGAAAGACCTCCGCAGTGGGGCATTTTCCTCGATGTCCTCCAGAGTCTCCAGAGAAGATCGCTGGGAGATCAGCCGACGTCTGCAGAGAAAACAGAACACAAAACATCACCACTGGTTAGAGAGCACGATGAAGTCCTTGTAAAGCTCACAAACCATTGCTCATTAGCCAACCCATACCTTTGGATATTAATAAATTTTGATCCATTCTGCTTCTCTCACTGAGTCTATCTGGTGCCAAACCAAACTTACTCCATACAAGCTTCCATAGCAAACAAAGGTTACGCTCTCCAACAGCTCCTCCTCAGTTTGTGTTTTCACATTTTCCTTCCTTCAAGGGTTTAACACCAACCTACCACCAGTCGCACATTTGCTGTGGTATAGTTTGCAACGCTACGAGTACAGATCTTTGATAAAATAATGAAGACATAGAGCTACAGAGACTGTCTGTCATTTGCACAGCCACAGGGGACAGTTCTCTTTGCCACTTGCCCTTTTTACCGAATAAATGCCACTTGTTTCTCAGTGATATCCATCTCATCACTCCAGTGAGGAACAGCTGAAGAGAGATGAAAGATGACGGAGCTGGCAGCACTGGGCACAAACCAGCTGTTTCAAAGGAAGCTCTGACCATCCCTGTGAGTAGCACAGATGAGTTTAGTCCTGTTTTAATCAGTTTTCTATGGCTGAGCCAGATCCCTCCTCCAATTCAGAAAAGTAAAGTAAGGAATTCTTAGCATTTCGAGTTTTTGGACTGTTCAGAAAAAGGGCAGGGAAGAAGCCCTGAAACAGGCTTGTGTTTAGCAGCAATTGCTGCTGCACATCCTCCAAACATCCCAAAGGCAGCACAAAATGAGTGGCTGCACCCAGCCCCACAAAAAGCCACTGTAAATACAAAACCCAAATGTGTAACATACAGCCTACATAATAAAAAATTAAGCTAGCAATCATCAAAATGACACTACTGGCAGATGTGAGAGCCAGCAGAGTGAAGGGACCATGCCACAGCATCCACCTATAGCACAAGGACTGTCAGAACCCATCACTCCTAGGTGTCATTGCTGAGGTGTACATACCTCACCAGTGATTTTATGAGTATGAACTTAAATGATAAGTCTCCATATACTGCCACTATTTTCCCCATTTACCTATTAATATTAATATTTATATGCATCTAATATATCCATTATTTTAATAATTATTACTCAATTATCTTTCCCACCAAGTTGCATTACTGCCTTGATCTGCAAGCAAAGAGTTTCCAGAGCTCAGTGTGTTATGAGCACCTCTATGCTTTCAAGGGCGCTCACTGATTTATTCCTAAGCTGTGGTTTCACATTAAATTGTTTTCTCTGATGCCAGTGTAAGCAGTTTCTAATCCTTCTTGCAATTTGCTAGCCACTCCAGTTGTGCTGCTACAACTGTTCCTGCGGCCGTGATGCAAATCTGATTACTAAAATGTTTTTCAGTTCAAAATAACCCTGAGGCTCACTAATTCAGTTTACTACTAGCTCAAACACCACATTTCCATTACTAAACCCCAGACAACACATTTCAGGACAGTCTGAATGTGTTTTGTGTAGTTTGAAAATCATGAAAAACCCCCCTCAATTCATAGAGCAACTAAGTGTGAAACGTAATCCTCTTAGGAAAATATGCAAACCTAAATCCCCTCAGGCTTTGTCTAAACTAGAATTTTAGATATGGTGCAAGACAGGATGCACCTTCAAAATACTAAGAGAAAATAAAGTCTGCATTTCAGGGTGTGCTGCATTTCAGGATGATGGACAAGGAAGAAGAGACCAAGTATCTGTCTCCTGTATCCATGGGTGCTCCCTCAGTTCAATTATCAGAAGACACAGAGATGCTCTTACAGGGAGAAACTCAGATCAGGAGGAGCTCCCCCTTCATTTTCAGTTACACTGGCCTATAAACAAGGTTGGAAGGGTCAGTTAACAGCACCATTGATGTAGCAGATGATCACTGTTGCTTTTTAGTACCTCTTTATATGTCATTAGTTTAATAACATGCTTAAATGATAGTACCCTCCCATCTTGTGGCTTTACACCACCAAAAAGCATACTTGGCATGTTACTAGTCTAAGGGATATAAATAACAGTACAACTGTGTCACCTTCTTTATATTAAATTTATCAGATTAGTCACACAGTATTTCCTCTAGATGCCTGTTAGATGTCATAAGGCACGTATACACCACTAGATGCACATTCCGGCCACCACTGCCACCCTCCTCCAAGTCTCTCCTCACCCAAAGTTATGCATCATCTTCAATTTCATTGCCAATGGCTTGGCAGAGGTGGGTTTGAAGAGCTTACATGTGCATCTGTTACTAAGGCAGATGCATTGGTTGGCTGAAAAACACACAACTGCATTTCATCAGCTGGTCATTCAGTTGCCTGGTGACTGTTCAAATTCCTCTGGCTTTTCTTACTGGTCTCAACTTCTTAAACCCAGAACCAGGGATTCTGGCTTTTGCTTGCTAACACTAAATGCAACACAGGCTGGGTAATAATTGCTGCCACCCCTGCTGGCACTGAAGCTCACAATGGCTTCCATCAGTAATGATTTTGCAGTATTCTGCGTGCTAACACGGCAAGCAAGTCTTCATGGAGAAGGGGAGAAGCTCTTTGCTCACATGAGCTTAGGAAAGGAGCACTGATACCTCAGCGACCCTTCCAACTAGTGTGAATATGACTCTGGATAAATTCACCCAGGAAGGGAGAAAGCAGATAAGCTCCCCTCTCCCACCAAAAATCGCCAGCAATGAAGAAGCACGGCTCACACAGAAGAGTGCAGTGATACAAACAGGGGCTGGCTCAGCCCAATCCCCTCCCTGTGCTGGCATTGTGAGGGGGAAGATATCCAGTTCAGCATCCAACCCACCTGAAAACTGCCACATCTTTCACCTCTTCCCAAAATCGTTAGTTTTAACCAGTTCAGCTCCCTGCACAGTCACAGGAGCACCAGTGAGGCAGATCTGCAGCAACTCTGCTGAAATCAGTTCGTGCTTCCTGTACCTTCTTTTCACTGAAGAAGCTCAGCCACAAGGAATTATGTGCAATTATTGTACTTTATCTTCAATCTTTATTTTGAGGCCTAATTAAGATGACCTAAATACCAATAGTTTATAAGCTTTCCACAGCTGGATATTATACCAGAAATGCCGGCTAATGAACCTACCTGCTGTGAGCCAAGTCACATCCTGTGCCACACACACAAGAAAAACACAATTCTGGAAAAGCAAAGCTTTTGAAAGCATGTACCAGGGAATACAAGCAAAACCAGTTTCCCATTGCCTTCATTAAAAATTAATCACCTCAACTGGTGTTTAATATTCAGATTAATTTATCATCTTTCCTCAGGCAAGCAGTCAGGGATTGTCTATACAGCTTCCAAAAAGGCTATTGATTAATGTGATCCAGCAGCTGGTGTATGTAGACACTTGCACTGAAATAAAGTGGTTTATATCACACACCACCATCATTCTTACATAAAGCCGTGTTGATACTTATTTTATGATTAAAAATGTCCTATTTCAATAATAATTAGGGGAAAATCCTTCTATTATTAAGGAAGAGTATATGCAGACTAAAACAAAATAGCACACTATGTGAATCACACAGGATAAGTCTGCAGGCAGATGCATTTTCAATATAAAATACTTTAAAACTTGTGCAGAGTAAATGCCAGCCAGTTAACACATGCAACTGCCCTTAATAGAAAATGAAAGATGTTTCAGTAAAAACGTTCATTTCTCCTAGTTCACAGAATCGCAGACTCATAGAATAGTAAGCCTTAACAAACTCCTCCTAGTTTAGCTACCACATCTGAGGTATGCCAAACACACCCCTCTCCCCAAACCCCACACATGCAGAAGAAAGCAGTTCAGCTCTGGGAAGATAATGACCTCCCATTTCTAACAACCATCAACTCCTGTAGGACACTGTCACAGTCTCATGTAACTTATTGATTTTTTTGTTTTAAAATCATGGAATACCACTTTCCCTTAAACATTTACCTAACTTTTTGTTGTTTCCACCTTGCTCCCTGTGGAATTGTTACATGAGCCCAGAGATAACCAATACCCAACAACCAAATTCGAAGCCCAGTTTAAAGAAAGAGACTAAAGAGATATTTGATGCCTTGGTCTTTTAAGCAGCTGTTTTCTGAGATATTCATGACCCTGTCTGCATACTGGATTTATCTTTGACCAGCTGTCTGAATCTCTTCGGAAGTTTGTTAAAACCTACATTTTCCCTCTCCAAAGTCAGATTAATACGTGGCTTAATGGCAAGAAATAAAGTAAAACACAAAAATAAAATAGAGGAGGTCTGTAATCAGAGCAGCAAACTGTTAGAGTGAGTAGACTGCAAAAAGGTTCACCGTAACCAGCCCATCAATAGCTGGAAAATTATCTTCACTGTCTATTGCTGCAAAATACTCAGCTCAATTATGTTAAAAATACAAAATCTTAAGCCCCTCAGACAGGAGGTGATCAAAAAATTAAGCTGTAATCAGAACACTGGATAAATTCATTCATTCAGGAAGGAAGCCGATGATAACCCAAGAGATAAGGAAAAGTAAATCCATGTGTAATGACTTTCTAGCACAGCTACAGAGCCAGGAAGAAAGGCTGCATTTTAAATATACCTAATTTTTGTGGAAGCTGTGTGTGTAGATCTCCTCTGCTTCTGTTAAGATTACAAACCTACAATGGCTGAAGCCAGCAGCATAGGTATCACTGGCTCCCAGAACAAAAGCATCCATCAAGACAAGCTTCTCCACTTTGTCTGGGACAACTGCATCCCTTCAGAGATGCAGTGATGATGGGACATGAGTGCTAATCATCTGAACATCCACAGACTGAGTTAACACTGATGGGAGAACTTGGGAGGGGAAATATGTTCAGCATCTGAAGACTGCCAGTAGTTCACATGCCCATTGGACCACCTCCTCCCTTCAGGTGACCAGGGAAAATGGATGTGCACCAACAAGATCCACGGGGCAGAAACATGTGGGTTAGTACCTTCTGTGTGGTCACAACCACGTTTCTAATATTGTGGCTTGGGAGCATCAGAGAAGTACAAGACTGCCTGGCACTTGGAAAATTCTGAATTCCTTATTTTCACAGTACCTTCATCACAAAAAAAATGTATCCTATGCTCAGGAAGACTACTCTAGGTATGTACACAAAGAGAATAGAAAGAAAGCCATTATAAGACTTGCAGCAATTGGGTAATGAGGTCAAGATACCCCAAGGCTTGCCTAGAGATCTAAGTGGACAGTTCCCCTTTACCATCCATCCACCCTTCTGAAAGGTACAGGATCCAGACTCAAAGAGGAGTGCTTGCTCAAAAGCCAGCCTACTGTTGCCCAAAAGCCAACACAGTCCTTTGGAAACATTTCCTGGGGACTTACCAAAACACCTCTGGATATGCAACTCCCACAGGTCTAACCAGGCAGAGCATCACCTTGATCCTACCTCTAAAGGAACAGCAACCCTAGGACTTGTTTTTTCATTGTGCTTTATATTGTGCCCTCCAGCACCAAAATAGTTTGAACAGTAAAACAAGGAGAGTATGTAATGAGAGTTAAGACCAGGCTTCTAGGCATTAGAATGCAAAAAATCTAAAGTCAATACATGTATTATATTTTACAAGTAAATTTCTATACACGGTTTAGTGGTGGACTTTGTAGTCCTGGGGTAACGGTTGGACTTAATGATCTCGAAGGTCTTTCCAACCTAGTTGATTCTACATATATATATATATATATATATATATATATAAATACAATTCTGGTCTATAGCCCAGAGCAAACCCTGACTGTTCAGTATTTCAGTTCTGTCAGCACGTGCTGGCCACAAATATATCTTCCATGCAAGTCTGAGTTTCGAGTAAGGTACATGTACCATTCTCCTCCCTAACTCCTTCAGAGTTAGGATTTGGGAACAAACAGAAACGCAGCTGCCAGCTGGCTCTCCTGGGCCAGGGAGCATGCAGGCAGCAGACACATGCAAATGCCCTGTCCCCAACAGCCCCAGCCCCTTCTTTACCCTGGGGAAACAGCTGAATGCCTCTGCCTCAGCTCCCAGGCTAAGCTGCCGTCAATTAATACACTCTTCTGAAATATTATACAAGACATCAGCTGTGTACAAATCCCCATTCACTTCCTGACCCCTGACTTCAAGACCCAGCATGAACCCAGATGAAAGACCCACTAATGAGTCACCTCACGCCCTCCCTCTGAAGCTTTTACTGGGATTCCTATGTCCCAGCTCATTTTCTTCCTATCTTTTGCCAATATCACAGGAAGACAAACACAGGAAAAACAAACCCTGAGACTATTAAAAATTATTACGGGAAACAGAGTTTCCAGGAGCTGCCCAAACTGATATAAAGCGGGTTTTAATTGTATGCTATCATAATTATGCAGCAGAGCCAGTCTCTGCAAAGAACATCAAACTCCAGTTAGGACTTCCAAGCTGCACAGCGTATTGGCAAGGCTGCCCACAATAGGAGTTAAAAGCATCTGGCGCATCCTGAAAATGGGTTATCTTGGTAATTCAACAGCCCAACCCAAATACACATGGAGCATACACCAAGACCTCTATTTAGCTGTCATCTATGTGTGGACAGGATGCAAGCGCAATTTAAGACCACAGCCTTCTGCAGTGGGCTCTGAAGGAAAGTCTGACACAGAAATCCTGAGCTAGCAGGACCCTCAACAACCTGCTCATCTTGGGACGCATACTGCAAGGAGAGAGACCTTCAAACCTTAAGCTAGCAATAATTAGGAGAATGGCATGCCTCCTTGGTCTCCATCAGCCTTTCAGGGGTAAGCAGGAAGATGGGCAGAAAACAAAGGGACAAGGAGAGAGGTATGACATGAACATGCCCCCATGCTAGACTCTTCCCAAACCAGATGTCTCTCCTATACTTGGTATCCTATCTGCATTGCCATCCAGCTTGTTCCTCATCCTCCCACAACACCCAAGGTAGAAGCCTCAAAATACACAGTGCTCAAACTGCTGCCTGCTGACCCATCTGCACATAACATCTCAGCATAAAAAATACCTACACTGCCACCCCAAAGGTAGGATATTTATTTTTTGTAGTGTACAAATCATACTGATGCTAAATACAGGGTACAAACCAAAAGAACTAAGAAAGAATGAGACATCAACATGACGATATCAAAGTATCCCAGTGACCTTTCTTTCATAGTGTGACAATTCAACATAATGCTTTGTTCACAAATTATTATGTAGCTTTACACACGTGATCCTTGAAAGGGCACACAAAATTCTAGCATGGCTCTATCCCAATGTCCCAGAGGCCTGGTTGTATCAAATATAAAAACAAGAGTACCAGCAAAGGTAAGAGACAGGGGACTTACACTACAATTGCGGGGAAGCAAGCTGTTCAATGACAAAACATTTATATAGTGTGAATGTGTATATGCATGTGCATAGAAAACCAGAAGGTATGGTGGAACTAGTTTTGGGGACTTTTTTAGTATCGTGCACAATTCATCTTGATATATTAATTATTAGTCTTGCTATAAGACATGATTCTGGGAGGAAGTACATCCAAAATTGGGCATTGATATGAAATCTCTAGTGAAGGAAAAAAATGTGGGTGAGTCTAAGGAGACTGGAAGAGTGATCACCACATGTTGCTGATTCTGGAGGCCCTTTCATTTTTCCTTACCCAGCTGGATTCCCAATTCACTAAAGATAGATCTTGTTTGAAACCCACCATCTTCTCTCTGCAGGCAGCTGCCTTTGCACCCTGTCCTCCTACTGCTGGCTCTCCCCAAGCCATAATGAGAAGCTGCAGCTGCAGTTCAGTAAGATTAGTCTAAAGACATCAGAACGTTCACAGATTCTGAAGGGCCTAAACACTACATCCTCTATTACCAGTAACCAGTGATTTACAGATTCGCTGCCTTCACTTTACTGACTCTGCAGCAATGTGATAGCTTTCAGAAGGCTTGCGCACAGTGATTTATTTTGAGTATGCCTGCACACTGCCACAGCTGCATTTTTGAGAACAGCCATTACCTCATAACCTAACACGTATTATCATGGTATAACATCAATGGGCATCAGCTTAATTAAAGACACTCAAATCTAGCAAAGGAGCAAACAAGATTAATCATCTGTCCTAATGAAAACAAGGATGCTTGCCAAAGCAGATACAATAACACTGTAAAGAACATACAAATTCTCCATCTTTATGTCCTTTATCTACAGTAAATCCCACACCATAATGGCCTTTGTCTGATCAACATTAATCTAACAGATTCCTCATGTGTCATTTATGCCTGACAAACTCTGTGTGTTATAAAACAATTAATATTCAGGTCTGTTCAAAAGTACCATTGTTCCTTACAAGTCACATCCTAAGGATACCTATTCCTAAGAAAATAAAGGAAGAATCCAACTTGTCAACCAAGTACTTGAGTAAGACACACTGCAAGAACAGTCCTTAAAGTATCAAATCCCATGATGCTGTACTTCAGAGTAGCCAAAGTTCTGGAATCAAGTAAAAAACTCACTTGCAAGTCAAGGCTATATGCCATACATACCATGACACACGTGCACTGCTAAGCCTTCTGAAAAAAAAAAGGCTTCAATTCTAGTTTGCATACATGACTACACAATTAAAACTGCCGCCTTTTCCTGTTTGTTTTCCTTATTTCATCTGCGGTATTTCTTAGATTACCTACAGCCCAACCTTATATCCCCATCTTGCCCCCAGATGCACATACTTTATCTGGGAAAACATACTCCCCCATCTTAACACTAGACTTAGAAGAAGAGATCTGAACAGTCAATTGATAAGCCTCACTGCTCAAAAAAAAATATATCCTAGACACTGCGAATTGCCTGAATAGAAGTTCCTTTGATGGAAAAGTTGTGTCCTGCACCCCGTTGTGAACAGGACACAAATACCAAACCAAACAAGCGAAAGCTAGCATAAGGCATTTCACGCATGACATATGAATGCTGGCACAGATGGTGGCAATCAGACTGTTTACTGATGCACACTTTGAAGTTACTTCTGGACACGTGCGCTACAAATTTCCTTGGGATCAGGCACTTTTCCCACCATCCCCTTACATACCCAAGAATCAATGACCTCCTTTCCCTAGCTATACATTGCTAAAGCCCAAGCCATTTCATATGGTTCAGAGAAATCAAATATTGGACAGCTTAGATATCTAATACCCAGTATACTTTTGGATATCGGGGATAACGCAAGACAGTTCAGTGCCATAATTTTAAATATTATTACATCCATAGGGATTAATGCCTTCCTGCCTCACACACAGATAGTTTAATGTGTCAGTCCATACACAGTTTAATGCCAAAGATATTTTGAGTAAAAAAAGATGTATTTACTTAAAATATTTCATTTGTTTATGTCTTACTTATTTGCAGTATGCTACAACAAGATCCGTAATAGGTTAACCATAGAATGGTTTGGGCTGGAAAGGACCGTAAGATCATCTAGTTCCAGCCTACCCACCAGATTGCCCAATGCCCAACCTGGCCTTGAGCACAGTCAGGGATGGAACATTCACCACTTCTTTGGGCAACCCATTCCAGTGCCTCACCACCCTTACAGTAAAGAACTTCTTCCTTAGATCCAATCTAAACTTCCCCTGTTTAAGTTTAAACCCATTACCCCTTGTCCTATAGCTACAGTCCCTGATGCAAGAGTCCTTCTCCAGCATCCTTTAGAACCCCTAATACTGGTAACATGTGGTTCTGCAGCTGTACCATTTGCTCACTGTTGACGTATGGTGATACAGTAGTGTCCAGTATTTAGAGAAGCTTCCCAAGAAGCTTCCCCACCTGTTTTCACAACAGGGAGTACCCAGCAGACACCCAAATGAGCTTTTCACTGGCTTGGCAAATGCAACCTGTATTTGCAGGCTGGGGAGCTGCCTCTCCCAGGATCAATGCTTCCCCAGAAGCGTACACCACAACTAGCACAGGCTGGAGGCCAAGAAAGCATCTCCCCTACTCTCTACTGCGCACAGCCTCTTCCAACTGCACCGTTCCCACTCACTCACAGGACAAACGCTGCTCTACCACCCAGAAACAGTTGAATGTGAAGACCCGAAAGGGTCCCAGATTTACGGCCCTTTATATTCCCCACATACTGTCATAAGTGCTGGGTTATCAGATGTAGAGAAATACTGCTTATTCTGGTAATCTCAGCAGTCTTCTACTTCGTAAATTACTTGTTTATTAGAGAACTGGATTTTTTTGGTTGCCAGCTACCTGGTTGTCCAGCAGATACCCAGAAGTGAGATACCAGTCTTCAACCAGTTTCTGGGGGGGGGGGGGG
>NDXB01003530.1:177794-239942 GCA_002631895.1 Agapornis roseicollis | reverse complement strand
GTCTTTAACCAGTTTTGGGGGGGGGGGGGGGAAGAGAGGAGAGAGAAATCCAAGAAATTTGAACAATGCCCTTAACAACATGCTTTAACTTTGGGTCAGCCCTGAAGCAGTCAAGCAGTTGGACTACATGATCACTGCAGGTCACTTGGATCTGAAATATTTATTCAGTTTTATCCTAAAAGCAGATTCAGCAACACACCAGAAGTAAGGAAGGCTACTGGAGCACTCTGCTAGACTGGGTCTACCAATACTTGAGCAATAAAAAGCATCTCATAGTGACAAATCTGGCCAAAAAAGTGAAATTTAGAGGGCTGGTTTAAGAACAGCATTATTAGAAGGCAGCACAAGACCCATATTTCATGTTTACATACTTGGCAAGCTTCCCTGCCTTGGTTCACCCATGTCAGTGCTGTGTGCACTATCTGCACATACAGCCATGCCGTGCCAGAAGAATCAGAGGCAGCAGCTCAGGCTGTCCTCCTAAAGCATGCTGATTGCTGCAACAAATAACTCCAGTGATGATTCCTGACATGTTCAGTCTCTCCCCAGCACACCCAAAACATACGTTACATTCATATTATGCAATGAAGAAGGGAAGAGGTTGGCTGACCTAATTCTAATGTCACAGTGACCCACTTCAAATGTTTCTTGAGCCTTTGACCTGACCTAATCTGCAATGCATATAAGAAAACAAATAGATAGAGAAACCATTAATAATATAGCTACAACCTATCTTCTGTTAGAGATGATTAACTGAGAACAGGTTCATGCCTTGACCTTACTGGAAGTCTGGGCGTTATCCAGCTCTTCTCATCACAAACAATTTGTTAACACAAATGTTATGCTGCTTATGGTGAACTCATATACCCAGTACATTACTTCAGATGGGGGCCTATATACATAAGAGCTGGGGGCAAAAAGTCTAAAAATAACAGTAAAGTTGCAATTGTTAGTGGATCTCCCACCTCTGCTTCCAAGGCGTAGCAGAGAGAGGGATGGCTTCCAGAGTTCCGTGTTTGATGATGGATCTCCCTTGTGTCAAAAAGGGTTGCCATAAGCTTTACCAACAAGGGTTTTAGAAGGGTGTAAGGCACTATTCAACATTTCCAAGTCTTCCCAGCAGTCAAAGCTGGCTGCCTGAGTTGCCTACCTCCAAATGCCTGGGAAGCACAAGAGCAAATGACAGCACCAGACTGGAGAAACACCAGAGCTGATGCTGCAGGTCCTCTCAAACCTGAGGTGTCATACCCTGACTTAGTATGAATGATTTCCAGGGTCTGGCAAGAGAAATGTTGTAGTTACAACTGTAGCTATGCTAAGTACAACCTTAGGCAGAGTAACAGGCCTTTACATGGCAAATGCCATGACTATACATGCAAAAATTCTTTAGCTCTTCTTTAGCTGAGATCTGGAGGTTTGGGGGTGTTTTTCCTGGTTGGTGTTTCATTTGTTTGTATACATGCACTTTTTAGAGTCTTAGTCTGAGAAAGCAAAAATACTAAGCCAATGCAAAAATTGATATATTTGATATTTTAGGCTTTGCCTATCTGCTTGGAATGAATTAATCACATTACCACTTCCTCAGGATGAGCAGGAATAGGGATAAAACCTATACAGATGTAAGCTAACACCTGGTTTACTCGTCCACCCCTTCCTTTCCCTTCTCAAAATCACTGCACTTCCACCAGCACTCTTTAAAGACAAGGGGCCCAAGACTTCTTCCAGAGCTACACTATTGCCTAGTCCTCCATCAATCAATAGCTTTCTCTTGATAACATAAGTCATCTGACTCAGTAGAAATTTTTAAGCTCTGCAATGAATTGCAATGAACTTGCAGCTCATTAGCAACAAATTAAGTTGGTGAAAGATTACATGGAACCAAGGACAATTTTTACAGAGCATCTCCAGGCAGTTTTTCCAGGCCATCAGCTCTCTTTTGCTGCCCAAGGAACATCCTCCACTCTAGAAAGTCAATCTCCTCTTTCCCCATGAAAAAAGTCACAAAATATTGCCTAATGAAACAACACACAAAAGAGTCCTTCTCATGCTATGGGAACATACTCAGGATTCTGCTCACATGATTTACTCGTGGATGCTTTGATGTAATAGCATGGGAGAGAAATTTTGAGGGATTTACAGATTAATCAGCCAGAGCATCGATGTGGGCTAGGACTGCTAGAAACACGCTCCTCTGGGATATTATCGGCAGCTCAACTTACAGCAGATGAAACGAACACGCTTTGGGAATGCAAATGAATTAGGATGTCACAAAAAAGTAATTCAACTTTGATGAGCAGGGCTTTAAATTTGGTTAGTTACCTCCAAGATCTTTATTTAACTGTAAACCTGGCACATTAGCTAGTATGATCACCAATTTGGACTTCATTTTGATGCTACTTTAAAAAAATTAGGCTTCATAACTCATTCTAACAGGTTTTCAGGTCACATCTATAATATATATATGTATCTATGCACTTGCAGACTTTTGCATGCTCTGTAACAGATTTGAAGAACAGCGGGATCCTTCCTACACATAAAAACAAGGGTAAGATATTAATTCATATCACCAGTGTGGAAGAGATAAGTAGAACAAGACTGCTAATTAGTCATGTTCCATTTCAATCCTCAGTAACCACAAAGAGAGCTTGTTTTCTTACTGCAGGCATTGTCTTACATCAAACAATTTGTAGATAAGAAAAATCAGTTCTCTTCCTGAAGGCACATAAGTATTTTGATAGAAGAGACAAAATAGCATTCAAAATTAACTGTAACACTTCTTCCCCTCCCTCCCCAGCCACTAGAGTATGTCCACTAGGATGCATTGCTAATATATAACTATATTATCTAGACTGACAAATTTGGTGCAGTCGGCTGTTTTGGTACTACAGAGCACAAGCCATTAATAGCTGACTGCCTCATTCACATGAAACAAGACAATTACCAGCTGTAACTTACACAATTAATACTACTGCTGCCAGCATTTTGAGCAGAGATTTGGTTGTTTTATAGCTCATTTGAAGTCTTTAGAGAATGCGTTATTAGTACATCTGTCCTGCTGTAAACATAATTATCATGCAAAATCCCATTTATCATGCTGCTCAGGAAGCACTTTCTATTAGCCTTTCAGGCCCAGAACACTGATAAACAGGCAATGGAATCTGACTGCCCCAGCTAGCTAGAACCATTCTCATCACCAGGAGCATTTCTGTTGCTTTCCAGCCAAGAATCAATGTTTTTCTGAACAGGCAATTTTCTGAACAGGCATGAGGCTTATGCTAACCTCTGAGCTTGGGATATGTCATATTTGAGCCTGGGGTACATCATATTTGACACTGCTTGCTTATATCATTAGTTGATCTCACATTCTCCCATAATTCTCTGCTCCTCAGTCCTCTCAAAGACTGAGCAAACACCTTGTAGGTATCCAGGCTAGCGGAGCTGCTGCAGAGGGAGCAGGCAGCAACTTGATTCGCCATGATCATGACCCTTTACAGGTACCAGAAATCACATCCACGTCATAAACAACAGGCCAACACCTATCTCAATGCAGCATTACTTTTAATATACAAAAATGGGTTTGGGTCAGATGTAGAATTATAGAATAGTTAGGGTTGGAAAGGACCTTAAGATCATCCAGTTCCAACCCCCCTGCCATGGGCACGGACACCCCACACTAAACCATGACACAGAAGGCTTGAACTATGCCAAGGATGGAGCACTCACAACCTCCCTCAACAACCCATTCCAGCATCTCACCACCCTCACAGGAAAGAATTTCTTCCTTAGATCCAATCTAAACCTCTCCTGTTTAAGTTTGAACCTGTTACCCTTTGTCCTGTCACTACAGTCCCCAGTGAAGAGTCCCTCCCCAGCATCCCTATAGGCCCCTTTCAGATACAAGAAGGCTATGAAGTCTCCACGGAGCCTTCTCTTCTCCAGGATAAACAGCCCCAACTTTCCCAGCCTGTCTTCATATGGGAGGTGCTCCAGTCCCCTGATCATCCTCGTGGCCCTCCTCTGGACTTGTTCCAACAGCTCCGTGTCTTTTTTATGCTGAGGACACCAGAACTGCACAAATACTCTAGGTGAGGTCTCACAAGAGCAGAGTAGAGGGGCAGGATCATCTCCTTCGACCTGCTGGTCAAGCTGCATCAGTTAAACAAACACCAACCCGCACTCTATAAACTTTGTCTAAGATTGGTATGAGGCTTTAAAAAGTGAACACCATTAGAACTTGTCAAACTCTGGCACCTTACGTGCAGAACAATCCGCAGCTGGAGGACTGATGTGCACAGAAACTGTCCTTGCAGACAACTTAACCTTCAACGACCTACAGAACATCCTGACACCAAGCTAAGATTAAATGAAGTAAAGGTCAACCCCCGCACAGATGTCCTGCAAACTACAGCTTCATAATTGGTTTAAAGCAGTCTCATTTACACTAATAACCTTACGAAAAAAAGGCACCGTGCTGCTTCAGCCACCTATCCAGTCCCCACACCATGCCAGCGTATCTGCAGCCAACCAAGTATGGGAATCAATCCTACTAACAAGCACGTAAGTAGGAGAAAAAAAAACAAACCAAACCAAACCGAAAACCAGAAACAATTACTGATCAGCTTTGATTGGGTTTTGTGAGGGAAGAAAGGACTTGCTGTCTTCAATGGGATCAGCCTCAAACAATCTTCAAATCACAGCAACAGACTTGCTCTTGTTGCATCCTTGGATGCTCCCATAGCTCCTTTCTGTCCCCAAGCCTTCCTTCAGTGTAGCTACATGTCTCACTTTTCACTCAGCCAGTTACTGGGCATCTAAAACAGTCACGAGTAGCAGGTTTAGGCTGGACTCCTTCAAGCTTTACATATAGTGATGCCAAATAGGCCTATGGCCAATACTGATCAGATTCAGTCTTTCAGTACTCAACAGCACAGCTCTAGCAGCTTTTCTGCTTGATGCAAACAAAAGAAAGCACATTACAGCAGCAAAATGAGAACCTCATTATTCCTCTTTATCAGTACGAAAATCATTTTCTTTTCCTGGTGTCTAAAACTGCCTGGCAGGATGCAAAGGACTCACAGAATGCCCTGAGGTTGATGGAATCACACTCCTGGGCAGAGAAGAAGGGGACCAATTCCCCACGATATCAGAAAGAAAATGTTGTTTCAAAGATAAGTTATTTTACTGCTGATAAATGTGTGATAAAGTGTATGAAGTATTTTTTAAATGTGGGAGGAATTCATAAATCTAAACCAAGACAACTGCTTCTGCAGGCTGATACTGGTACATGCACAAGAAATGCATGTCCACATAAACTATTAAATTCTCTATGTTAATACACTGACCCATTATGGATCTTATTTTAGGCAACTTATTCCCAGATAATTCTGATGTTTAATTTTGTTAAGACAGGGTGGCTGTGAGAAATGAGCTAGCACAGCGGTTCAATCAATTATGCTGTTTAAATTCAAGAACTGTGCATATCCAGACTATTTAATTTCTACCCTACATCTGCATTTGCACATCTTTCTTCTCTGAAGAGCTTTCAAAAGCTCAAGTTTTAATCAGAGTACTATTTTTGATCCTGATTTTTCCAAGCTGCAGTAAAGCTGCTTCATGACCTAATCTGATGGCAAATGTGCTATCATTATACAGTGGTTTCAAACCAGTCGTACAATAACTAATTTCTTATTTTTAATCACTTATACACCAGGTGTCTTGTGCCCAATTAGAGCTACCAGGCTGCAGACATCATTTTAACTGAGGTCAGCAAATGACTTGTTGAAGCAAGTGCTGCTTGGTGTAAGCAACATAGGTTGCAGACCAGTGTCTGCACATCAACCCCCCCGGCCATATTCCAGTGCACAAACACTACGAGCAAAGGCAGACCTGATTTCCTGCACATCAGAATTCTGCTAACAGAAACGAGCAGACCAAAGGGACACAGTTAGGTTTGTATCAGCAAACAAAAGAATGCACAACATGTCTCTAAGGGCAAAATTTTTAGGCTGAAAATGCCAAACAGCTCCAGCAATCAGAAACATGGACTCCAGCACTGGGGGGGCACGGCCACCGATAGTTGTTGGGTGAAGGGTTTTGACTCAGTTACAAAGAAAAGAAGAAACCCCTATTTTGATGATAGGCACTATTCTCAACAAAATGAATACCCTCAGATTTTGTGGGGAACAGAGTGTTTTGAGTTGCCTGAAGCCAATGTTTCACTTTGATATTATTTTTTTCTTATGGTATATACACACATCTATATTCATCCACATACAATATAAAAGACTCATACTCAGAAATAAAATGCTCCCTACTGTGTGAACGTGTCACCCTTCTGAAGAACTCTGCTTTCTGAAAAAAGCTCAGAATTTCTTCTGGTTTGCCTTAACAGCATTAAAGGTTGTGTTTCCACACAACAAACCTGGCTTGCCCACAGCTTCCCCCTCTTCTCCACATTTAACAGTTTGTTGTTCTGACCACAAGAAAGACAGCAACCACCGCTAGAACTTTAATACCCCTCTTCCAAAGTCATAACCTTTATACAGCAAATATAATGAGCTTTCTCAGTGACACACTGCAACAATGCTTAACAGGATTGCATAAGCAAAGATATATTTAAATCCACTGAAAATGCAACCCAATTCTCCCAGAATCTGCTCATAATTAATGACAGATTTTATTAATATTCGTTTATCCATTTGTTTTTCTTGCTTGTAGATGTGAGCACCACTAACACAAGGACAGCGGAGAAGAAATCTCTTCTATCAGAGAATGTCTATCAGGCGTCACAGATAACAAACAAAGCGCAGCCATGTTGTTCTCTATTACCCTCAAGTTTATTCTCTGGCAGCTCTTTCAGCAGCTACTTCCAGGCTGCAACCACAGGAGGAGCAGGAGGGATTCTGCCACTTATGTCAGGCAAGCCAGCCTGACAGGCAAGCCAGAGGATGGGAAAGTAAAAAGAATCCAATGACTTTCAAAGTACTTTGTAAAGTTGTCCATACCTGGGAGGAGATACGACCTTGTTTTGATCTACAGACTGTAGCCAACAATTGGAGAGAAATTCTTAAAAACAAGGGTCACAAATACAAGGGGCAGCTCTCATCCCAAATTATGCACTGTGACAATTTTACAGCACCGCTTCTTGGTTTTCAGGCTACTTTCACCATTGCAGTAATTCTGTTATTATCAAAAATTGTTCAGTCATTCAAACACAGGTATTTTAATCAGACACTTCATGGCTGACTTCATACCCCAAAGACAGGTCTGTGGGCAGCAGTCAGCCCCGCAGCCACCATAATCCAAGTGAGAGGCTGCTGCTGGGACTAATGTCATCAAGAGTCAGTAATGATCTACTGACACACACCGCCACTGGTGTGAACATAAAACACCATTACGAAACCCATATTCATGCAAAACAGGTTAATTCTGAAAAAGCTCCGAGCTGGATTTGAACATCTTAGTCTAGCAGGAGGTGACACCCTGTCTCATGACAGGTTAACAACTTGCTGGGGATTAAGCATGCCCCAGAGCAGAGGGCTGGTTTTGTTGAGACAGGCAATGCTGCCACTGGGTCACGTCCACAGGTGAAAGGCATTTTGGAAACAGGAGGCAACTGCCTTGCAGGAAAAAAAACATCAGCAGTAATATAAAAATTAAACCAAAAGTCACTCCTGACTGAGTTCAGTATCACAGGTTTCTGGGAGGAGGAGACAACAAAAGGGGTTCCCATACCTAGACCATTCCCACAGATGCCACTTGAGGGGTAAGGACATGAGACAAAGTTGAACAGTCAGGATACTTTGCATTTCTCATAGGTACTGCAATGCTGATCACAGAACTACAGAAAGGTTTGGGTTGGAAGGGACCTTAAAGGTCACCTGCTTCCAGCCCCCCTGCCACACACAGGGACACCTGGCACTAGATCAGGTTGCTCCAAGCCCTGTTCAACCTGGCCTTGATGGGGCAGGGATGGGGCAGCCACAACTTCTCTGGGCAACCTATGCCAGTGCCTCACCACCCTCACAGTAAAGAACTTCTTCCTAATAACTAATCTAAGTCTGCTGTCTTTCAGTTTGAAGCCATTCCCCCTTGACCTGTCACTCCATGCCCTTGTAAAAAGTCCCTCTCCATTCTTTCTTGTAGGCCCCCTTATGGAAGGCTGCCATAAGGTCTCCCCAGAGCCTTCTTTTCTGTCAGTGTGTGTTGGCTTGTTTTCCAGTTTGATATCTACCTTACCCTGGCTCCTGTTACAGGAGATGTTAGCCCTGAGGCAGTTCACCAGGCTGTCCTACTCCTGGGGGATCCTTCAGTAGCGAGGTGCTGGAGCTGTCCCAACCCATCTGCGCTGTATCCACATCTGCCTGAGAACATGCATCTTTCCCTGACCAGAAGTGTCAAGGCCAAAGCCAAAATCAACACTGTGATGGGGACAGTTGTTACCACTTCCATGGTGCTATTCTGCATTTTTTGAAAAGCCTTATCTGCATGAAAAAATTGAGGCAAGGACTCTAAATGTGTATATGGTGTCTCCAGTATTCATGGCTGATTCTCCAACATCAGAAGGCACAAGAAACCTGTAATTCTGTATTACCTGTTTAAAGAACAAATACAAAGCTAAAACATATTAAAGATTCATGAATTTCTGTGAATCCTTAAAGAGTCTTATTTTTGCCTTTGGCATGTACGTGTTTAAGGCTGCATCTTTTAAAAGCTTTTTTTGATCTTGGAAGTTAGGAACTTTGTCAAAAAGACAGAATACAAAGAGATTAGACTGAGCATCTCCACCTCATCCCAACAGCCCAGAAACTTTAAAAAGCCTCTACCATACAGAGCAAGACTTCAAAGCTGGCAATATCGGAGTCATTTGTTCTGCAACAAAGGCAGAGAGGAGACATGGGACCCATTATCAAATCATGTGATTTAGATACGTCGCTAGTGCTTCCAACCACCATGAAAAAACACACCAAAAGCTTACAAACCACTAAGCTGCAGCTCAGAGTATCTGTTGTTTGCTCCTCCATTTCCCCAAGCCAGCAGTATGACGTGCACACATATGCTACCTTTCAAACATGATTACTGACTTCTGCTGGAGGCACTTGCATATGCAGAAAGAAAAAGCCCCTGAAAACAGACGCAGTGGATCTGGCTCTCCTACTCCATTCAATCTAAAAAGCTACATATTTCTGAAAGCTAAAAAACCTGTATGTGGGCTCATATGACAGTACTGTGCCAGCTTAAACCAGCAGCTATTTCAGTTTAGCTGCTGGTTTAAGTGATACTTCAGGTTTATTTCTATTTAATTGCCCTAAACACCTAGCAGCACCTCCAGGCAGAAAAGCCTTTGCTCTACAAGCAGCATCAGACAGACAACAGAAAACTTAAACCAGAAAACCAGCTGCAGGAAAAATCTGAGAGCAGCTCATCATGTCTCCTTAGCAGACTAAGCATATAAAGGAGACTATAAAGCGTGAAATGCCTTCAAAAAATCTCATTTTGCCATCACTTTGGATAAAAATCAGCTTTTGTCAGAGTTCACTGATTTAGCATCCACTATTCTCCCAGGTTGCAATACGTTACATTCAGCTTTTAATATTACAGTGACTAATTCCACATATTCATTTACAGAAGCATCTTAAAAGCAACCACTGAAAACCCATTCTCTCCAAGATTTTAAAATATGCCAGGCTAATAACTGGGAAAAAAGTCACTTATACCAATAATTTGATCTGAACCTGCAAAAACTCATACACTTCAATACTCCTAACAAAGGTATTAACTGTATGACTAATGATGCACTTCTGCAGAAGCCTCAGCTGATGGGGCTCGTGCTCAAACGAAACTACAAAACTGTTCATTTTGATTTGTGTTAGGCAATGACTTTATAAGCCAAATGCAGCAAATTACCTAGGACAGTAAGACTGAATGTATCTGCAAGTGTTTGCAGGATTGGGCTCTATTTTCAAAGAGCCCTTTATCAATAACAAAAGCTAATTTAGAAATACTTGTTTCAAACTAATCGCCTCTTGAAAGATGTGACTAAACACAATGCAAGGAAGATTTGCTTTAGAACAGCCTTGGGGGGTGCGAAAACACACAAAAATGTATCTTCTATAAAGGATATTCAGATGGCATAGACATTAAATGCAGACCTGACAACTCCAGAACAGATTTTAAATTACTATCATGTGAAACGGCTAACCTTACAATATAGCACATCTTAAATCATCTGACTTGTGTGTCTGCCTGCACAGTCAGCATCACAGCCCAAGGCTGAAAAAACACAGACAGAGAAGAAAGAGATTCTTGTTTCCTGGTAAAGCTTCTTGTATTAAAGAAGTGAAAGCAGGGCAAAAAGCCCATTCAAAAATGTGCCACAAAACACTTCACCACAGACCTAGGAGCTTTGTTGGGAGAGGGTAAAGGGTAAAAAAAAGGATTCTGAACAACAGCATTGCCTAATGGGATTACGTATACACAACAGTTTCCCATTTACAACACCCTACCAGGGTTCTGAACACAAGCTCAAGTCTTACCTGCATCAGTACCAGTTACATCATTTATGATAGATATTAAGAAAACAGGCTATAGATCACAAAGCTGCTACCAAATACACTTGATCTTCCAAGAAGGATATCAGACAGCCAATTAAAGAAACAATATTCCTCCCCAAAACAATACATTTTATTACCTGTAAATACACATATCTTTCTTTTCAAGTAGGAGCTTAGGAAGCATATACTTTTATAGCATATTTTTGGTAACATAAAGCTTTCAAATGATACACAAAGTAGTGTCTGGGTAAGTAAGTAATACACGGAAAATAGCATCCTGATGACAGTACTAAAAAGTATGAAGAAAAACTGGTTAGCATTCTTTTGAACTTACACACAAAAATTTCTCTGCATTTATATTAGCCAGAGGGGTATAGAGAAAGAGGCCCTAGGACTCAGTATTTCCCCTTCCCAATTCCTTCCCTTGTTTTTTTTTACATCTGAACTAATTTTGCATCTAACCACAACAAGCATACTTTGCTTTGAAGGTTTTTAAGAAAAAAAAAAAGGAGAAAGAAAAACCAAATTTGGGAACAGAACTGTTGCAGTTCCAGACAGGGAAAAAAAAGTGGTTTTGCAACCAAAAAAACCTACCCCTGCACCTCACGAAGAATAAATACAGCTATCAATACAGACTAAACATCTTTGCTTGTACTAGTCAGAACAAATATAATGTGGACATACAGCTATTGTTTGAAGTAAAGCACATCTAAAGCCTTCACAGTGACAGTTCCAGCCACACCACCAGGCTCCAACAGGCACTACACAGCCTCGTAGGCTGCAAGAACAGTGTCAGAGGGGAAAGGGATGGTCATGTAATCCATGTGCCTGTGGTGAAGCTTCCGCAGGGCAAGAATGGGTAAGGAAGATGCAGCAGCATGGAGGGGAGAGGTTCAGGGGTTTGCAGCTGATGCTCAGGTTCTCCCACATGTGCTGTCATGGGGCAGCCAGTGGTGCTCCTGGTAGCGGTAATCAGGATACTCTCATTCCCAACAGTCAGAAACCATCTGCTCAAGTTCAACAAGTAAAATGGGGGATGTGAGTGCTAACAGAGCAGCATTCAGCTACCTGTGACAGAGTGAGAAGGAGAACTGTGAATATTTCCACTCCTGGGCAGGATCTGCTAGCTCTTGTTGGAAAACAGAGATTCATATGTCTTTAATTTTCTCTTAGAAGCAGCAGCACCTTGCAAAGAATCCATTCAGTGAAGGAACCACAAATACACTTCTGCGACCATCTCTCCAACTGCCCAAGCACCCACAGCATCTTCCTTCCTCCCCACAAGTCTCTGCAGAGAAAGAAGTTTTAACTAAGTGCCACTATACAAGGGCCATGGCCCACAGAGCAACAGAAAAGAAAATAAATTATACAAAACTTGTATTGTTTTGCTTCTGTCATCTTTTGCATCCGCAGACCTGAATAACAATGAGCTTGTTTAACATGAAGGGGAAAGTGGAATGGCTTTGTTCTGGTCAGAGCAGACAGATACATAGATGTGCTTACCAAATGCTGCCTGCATCTGGCTATGAAAGGGAAGCAGCACAAACATGCACGTGAGGAGTTGCAGGCAACATAGCCAGAGAAGTGTAACCCTCGACCTCTGTGCAAACCCCTGGTGTGGTTCCCCTTTGCTAACCTGGATGGGACCCAACACGAAGGCTCATTTGGTACCTATTTACAAAGTCAAAGGCAAAATTTTGCCTTACTGCTTCCGCTGAAAGCAAAATTAGTTCTACAATGTATAGAAGTGGGTTTACTTTCTTTCTTTTAATTAAACAAATGAACCCTCCTCCGCAGTCCTCAAGAACAGAAACCACTACTTCCTCAACAGCTGCATGTTCACATCTGAAAACAGCATGGGGCAAGGTAAAGCCATACTGGGTATGACATTAGACCTCTGCGATGGTCAAGCTCACAAACCACCACCAACATGCGATATAGAATTTTGAAATTTGGGGTTTCCTGCTTCACCTTTTCCACTAAACAAATGGGAAAGATGCCTGTTAGTGGGAATAACTGTAATAAAAAATCCATTTTCACAGAATCTACCCCTTTAGGAAAAGAAAGAAAGCCTACAACTGACCAGTAAAAAGAAAAAAAAAACCAAACCAGATGCACAGTGCTCTGATTTGACAAGCAAGACAAAAATGTTTTCCCCAGAGGAAAGAGTGTAGTCAGTGATTTCCAATGGAAATTACTAGGGAAAGACATCTGAGTTCACAGGGTCAAACAAAAAGTGCATTAAACCAAGTGGAAAGACGGGTGTGGGAAATTTAAATCAGTTTAATATAAATCCCTTTGTCCCAGAGGGACAACAACAGAGAACTGAGACTTTCTGAGCATATCTCTATGTTTGATTCTGGCTCAGAAGCACACTTGGAAGCCAGGTGTCCTGACCATGTCCACTCATGACACAGAATACTTTGCATCATGGACTAGCCTTGGAGCATGAAGGCTTCCCCTTGGATGGCAGGAAGCAAGGTGACACATTGCAGGAGCACAGCACTGTGCACAGTAAACAGGAGCATCATCCTCAAGCTACTGCTGGGTATCCAGCCCACAGGTCCAGGCTAGAGGTGGTCAGCATCTCCAAAGTGTGGTCATCAGTACCAAGCTCCTGGCCCTACCAATTTGCTCCTGACGGGCCGTGCTGCTTGTTGACACGGACACTGCCCTTCTATGCAAAGAAAGTCTAATACTCTTGCAAATGCTCCCGGTATAAATAATTTATAGAGCCAGTGTTTCTTGTTTAGCTTTGTTTCGGCATACGGGGTGTTTAAACAACTTGTGCAAAACTAGAGCACAGCCTGCTGGGACTGACCATCACTCCACAGCATGGGACAGGCACATCATGTGAGGAGCTGTCCAAGCCTTTGAGAAGTCTTTTTATCCCAATTTCTCTCTCATTCTGACCTTGTGGAAACAACAGCTTGAAGAGCAATCAGAGAACTACAGTCACATTGCTTTACAAAAGTACCTAAATTTTATGCTTCTTACGGCCCACACATAACCCCCCACAGGCTGAGATGCAAAGGATTGGTAGCGCTATGGCCTCCAAAGTCACGTTTCAAGTTTTATAGAGAGCATTTGTGTTAATTTCTACTAGTGTGTCAGCACAAAGCAAGCTCTCTGACCCGCTGATTAAACCAGAGGTGTGCTGTTAACTTCAGTAAGAGCAGAACCACAATTATAATCTACAACAATGCCATCCACTCCGCAAAAAAATGCCAAGGAGGACAAGTGTACAGATGGGAGCAGGTCTGGACAGTGTGGTAAGCAACTGGTGAAAACCCATAAAGGAAAAAGCACATGCTGTCTTTTCAGAGTGAGATTTTCAAAGGAGCTCAGAGAGTTCCTCAAAATCCATGGTTCAGAGGCTCCCGCAAAAAATCCCAGCTTGAACTACTCAACTGCTCTGCTCTCTTTAGCTGGAATAACACAAGACAGACATCTAATTCAGAACAAACACTGGAGAAGTGAAGACAAGTCTTTATTACCATAACTCCACATCTTGGGAAAGTGGATGTGAGGGTCAAGAGCCTCTCAAAGCTGCATTTCCTCTAACATATGTAAATCACACACATACACAAAACATACACATGACCATGTTGAAGTATTCCTGGGGATCATACAAAACACAGAACTCAACAACTGCAAGACAACTGACAGTTACAGGAAAGACTGTGCCACCCTCAACTGCTGATATTGTGTCTGATTATCCTGTAAGATGTCTGAGATATGCAATTGCTCAACAGGTTGGAAACATTACCTCTGCACCTAAAATAGAAAAGACAGGCCTAATCTTATTCTCATTTGTACCTGAGCAACCCTGCAATTAATTCAGAGCCAGTTCATTTTCAGATGCCTTTACCTTTGCAAACACACAGTGGTTCATGAGGGCTTTTTCACTCCAGCCCCTTTGCTCCCACCCCATTCTCCCAAAGGGAGTGTATCCCAGTTAAAACCCACACAAAACAGTTCATGGGCTTGGGGCTTAGCCCCTAAGGGATATGGAGGAGTCATGGCATTTTGTACAGCACTGAGCACAGCAGCAGTACCACACCATAAAAAAATCCTTGCGCCTACTGCAAGGCTACATCCCCTACCAGGAGAAGGAAGCTCACAAGCTCACAAACTCACTGCAAGAAAATACATGTTTCCATTCACATCATCCATAAAACCTTCACACAGAGTATGAGGAGAACAACAGAAAATACCACCCTGAAAGTACCTAATTAAGGGTGCTGGCAAATTCATACCATTTGTACTTTTTGCTTTTAAATGCCTTTGCTCAAGCCGTGCTCGCTGTTACACCCTAGCACTGTCTTTGACTTGAATAGCCTTACATCAATAAGGAAGCTAATGAACAAACAAGAAACCAATATTTATAATAATCCCTTTAAAACAAACAGAAGCAAAAAAAAAAGACCTGGACGATGAAGTCTGTTCCTTAAAACAAATGTTCACAGGCATTTGCTATTGGTGAAGCTGGTCTCAAGTTCTGCAGTACCTGTAGTGCCTTCTGAAATAGGGAAACATTTTATCTTGAGGTGAGTCCTGCACACGGAAAAACACGGATTGTACAAATCCATCTCAAAGGTCATGCTGGAAGTACTTGACAGTGGCATTTTCACAGAAGTGTTAGGGCTGGAAGGGACCCCTGGAGATCATCTAGTTCAACCTGCAAATAATTCTGCCTTTTTAAGCAGCCACCTCCTAACTGACACTTCTTCCGGATTAGGTTATGCTAAAAGATGGCGTTCTACAAAACAGCGAACACCACCGCTTAAAAATCAAACCCAGTTTTGCTTTAATTAAGAAAACAGCCTCATAAAATTAAGGAGGCTCCCAAGACACACAATGGCTTGAAGACATGAGGCTATGTGAACTCCATTTTAGAAAACACAATTGCGGCTTTGTCTTTGAAAGACCGCTCTTCCAGATGGCAAGCTTTCCACACCTTTTTGTATAACTGGCTGCAGCACGACCCAAGCAATTAAACCGTACTTTGCTCTGTGGCATCTAAAAGCTGGCTCTCCTCTCTTCCTACTACCCCCAAAACACCTCTGTGTTTTACAATCTGAAATCATATCATCCATGTCAGTGCACTGGAGAACTACAAAACTGGCTTGAAACTACCAAGTCTGCTCAACCCTGCCCCTGTCCCAGGCAGCAAGACTGAAGTCTTTGTTTTCAAGTAGCTCTCTATCACTTAAAGAGGACTTCACTCCCTGCTGTGCAAGTCCACCACACCTCACAGACACGTGGGTGATCCTCCTGTCACCCCACATTAGCCTGGGTGTAGCTGCTTGCAAACTCAACTGAAAAAGGAGGAAACTAATCTCAGGAAAATAACACTTTTGTCTGTAGAGGACTTTAACAGACAAAATACAGGAAACAAAGTTAGCGAGTGAAAGAAAAAGCACAAGAAGTTTTCAGGACATATTTCAGACCATATAGCTGACATCTAGCTTCTGCTTTCTACTGTCCTTCAGACAGGCTGGGTACAGTGGGGTGGGAAGTTCAGGCTCCTCACTCATGCCAGTGTGAACAAGGAGTAACAAGCACTTCTTGAACTGTAGGTATGGACTGTATTTGCATACCCCCCAAATGCATGCATGTGATCCAAGCAGGCCTGAAGGCAAAGGGCTTTATGTGATATTTATCTCCAGCTTCCCTTTTCTCCAACCCTACATGTGCTGTGGGTATTGGATGAAATGAGACATCCCTCCAGGTGACACAGTGGTCCTCCCTGAGTGCCAAAGGCATCTGAGTCCTTGAGGCTCTGCTCTCTCCTCCTCCAGCATCATGGACCCAGGAAATTAAAATTCAGCAGGTCTCCCTCTGAAGTATCCTGGTGAAGCTGTGCTGTTTGCACCCTTCAAAGGGCACACCACCTCGCTGGGGTTATAACCCACTTCTCTGCTAGCAGCTGCAGTGGCGAACGGGCTGCTCCAGTACTGTCAGTTATCTCTGTAAAAAGCAATTACATCTGACCCTTTCACTGTGACGAAACTGAAACCCATGCCACTGTGCCAGTACATACCCCTCCTGTCATACAGAGAGACAGCTCAGCTTGGGGTCTCTCACTTCCTCCTCTTCTCTTCTGGCATATTAACATATGTGTGATCCAATCTTGTGGGAGGGCTGGGACCTCTCACTGCACTTTCACTCATGGCAGACCCACCAGAAAGAATGATGCTGGGAATGCTGCAGCCTCCCACATGTTTCCCAAATCATTTCCCTTACTGGGAGGTGCTGACCCCATACCTGCAGTGGCTCTTTCTCCATCCTGAAATGGAAATGATGCCCTACAGAGAGGAGAAAGCAGAGTGACCCATCACCAGCATTCCTGCGCTGCAGCCTCTTGTGTCTACACAAAAAGCATGGGCAGTTATGTCCAGTATGGTCATGGGTGAGGCCACACACAGCAGACAGCACACAGATGGCTGAAAAAAACAGTTACCTGTAGGCAGGCTGCAAACCAAGTGGCTCTACTGACTTCATGGTGCTCAACATCCTACTCAAGGCCCAGAGAATGGGAAGAGCTAGCTGAAGAGCTTCATCCCTGTTCATTCCATGCAGCTCTGCTCCAGCTGCATGACGCAGTACAGAATGAAGTCAGCAGAATGTCGCCTTACAGATTTTTCTGTTATACAAAATCAGGGGATTTCTTTTTTCTTTGCAGGAAAATTTATGCTTCTTTTGAATGCCTTTACCCATAAACTGATGTGCCTATGACTGATTTGCTGTGACAGCATTTAGATTTGAAAACCTAATCATATTTACCTTGGTAAGATGATTATATGTTGGAACACCCAAAGGCAATCCATTGTTGTCTGGAAAAATACTCTAAAGTTATCTAGCTTCTATTTTTTAATCCCACCAGTATTATACAGTAAAATCCCTGATATTGCAAAAAATTGCTTACTACCATAACTTTATACACTGGCACGTGATTATGCTGAGTAATCTTATACATATGCAAATGAACAGTTCAGGCTTCACTGGATCCTGGGTCAGAAAGGACATACCTTCTTTCCTCTCCTATCCAAGACAAGCAGGGGAAAACACATTTCAGTTGTGGTGAGTGAAGCTTTTTCCCCCCAGACCTCAATTTCACAAAACTGTTGGCCTGATCTATAACAACATGAAGGAAAGACAACTGCTTGCTAAGAACATGTGCTTGTCCTTTATATTCATAGGCTTTTCCAGAAGAAGTATGTCTAGAGAGGAAGGTAAACTTTGCTTCACTTCTAAATTTTCCACAATAGAAAACCTACCTTAGGCAAACACTGAAATGTAGCTGCTAAGAGCAGTGTTGACTTTGATACACATCATAAGAACAGAAGATACATTTAGTATTCATGACAAGAAAGCAGCTGCTACAAATATAATAGGACATTCAATATACAGTAGCCCCTCTAAAGGAACCTCACAGTTCCTTTAAATATGTACTCCTCTAAACCCTGAAAAGCAAACACTGAGAGTCCTAGAAATTTCCCTACTGGCACATTGTGTTTTCTTCAACTACCAGTGAAGTTTTCTTCTCCAACTGATCTGCTGAGCTCTTAACCCTGCCCTTACAGCAAACAAGACTTCTGTGAAGCCCTTCTTATGAAGTCAAATACCATTCCTTACATTTCTCAGTGTGTTATTTGCAAACTGTAGGCCAGCAGATAGATGCTCCCCATGTGCCAGATTATGTCATTTCCATTTCCTAGGAGTAATACTTCTTACAGAAAACTGGCAATGGGTTTTCTAGTTGGGTTATGAAAGAGCCAGCTCTGTATCTTGCTGCACCTGCTGTGTTGCTAAGCCTACTGTCTGGTGGCACCCCCATAGCCATCAATAGCAATTCTAGGAGTGGAAGAAAGAGTTTGTAAAAAAAGGCTGATTACATCCTCAGGGTATGAAGGAGTGGATTTTGTGTATAGATTTCTGTAGACACCAGCCTGTCCTACCTGGGGATAGAATGTGACTTCCCATACTTATCATGGGACAAGCTGGTGTCTCCAGAAGTTTCAGGGTACAGAAGTTTCAACATGTAAATCCAAACTTCTGTATTTTCCGGTTGAATTATGAAGATGAACCTTTATGTTCAGGTAGTGGAGAACTTTCCTGAGAGTTTGTGAATGGCTGAAACTGGGGAGGAAAAAACCAGTAAAAAAAGTAAATCAAGATTTGGTTCTGTTTCTCATCTTTACCTCCTATCATACTGCTTCCCTACACAGCCTCTGGACAGCCCACATGCTATTTATTACTTTGATATGAGGAAGCCACAGAATTACTAGAGGACTGGGGTTCTTTGCTTTCAGAGAGCACACTTGGGAACCTCATATTTGAGTCTTAGCTGTTCTGAACTGTTCCAAGCTATGTCCTCCACCGGAAGAGTTCTCAAAGTCATAATAATTACAGAATAAAGCACACTTCCTATCCAAAACCTGTCAGCAAATTATGATCTGTCATTATCTATCTACCACTGAACTGGTTTTGTGATGGTTTGGAGGGCTGCTGACTCATGTGGTTGCAACCGATCTTCATCATTTCAAGATGCCTGCAGCAGGAAGTTGTGCAGCAGTTCCTAAGGAAAAGGGCCACTATGGCTGCCTGCACAGGAGCTGTGGTGGTAAAGAAAAGGGTCAAAGAAAGATCAAGCAATTGGAAAGCAATAACCACATAAACAAACCTGCGGACATGTCTCACTCTTCTGCAATCCTGATGCATAATGAGGGTTCACAGCACAACAGCACCTGCACGCTATAACCATGGGACTTCCCAAAGCAGGGCTGGACATAGAAAGCTGTGAATTGGTGGCCAGTGAAGGCACAAACACAAACACAACTTTTCACATGTTACCAGCTCAGGTTTTTTCACAGGGGTTAATGAGCACCCATTCAGCTCTACAGCTATCTCACTACAAAACCTGCAGAGTCCTGAGGCTTTGGCAACGCAGCTGCCTCTCAACCTCTTCCCTCTGTGAAGGGCTCTAATTAATTCCCTAGTACTCATGAACACTATGTTCTGTACCAGCTCCTCTTCTGAACTGACAGCAAAGGGTTTTTCCCTTGTCTGATGAATACCACCCTTTTCATCTGCCACATACACTTGCTAAGTAGTGTAATAGCCTAAAATACACTAGAAGAAACTTCTGTGGAACTTGTTTTTAAAAGGTTTGTGTATTAACAGAACAAGGCTGATGCATCTATGCTGTCCATCTGCCTGGGCATCTTCATACGGCAGCAGTTTCTGAACTACTGGTCAACTTCAGCTAACACCTGGGAGAGGATCACACTTCCACAAGTTTCAAAGGAAGCAACAGAGGGAGGCATAAACCTTGGACCTGAACAAGGGAAAACGCCAGTAGAGAGCAACGGTGATGGATGCTAGTCAGCATGATGTGGGGCTGGCCATGCTCAGCACATGCACAGCTCAGACAGCCCACCAGCAGTCCATGATCAGTCCTGCACAGCTCAAAGTGACCATGAGGAGCCAGCCTCTCAGAGTGCTCATGCTAAAGGACATGGGTTCACTCAGTTCTCACAGGAGTCCTGGAGGAGCTTGCAGGCTGTGTGCATGGGGACTGCAAGCCCAAAAAAGGGTTGGGGGGGGAGCCCTCAGAAACAGCATCAAAGACTTCCATAGGGCCTGTAGCACTCAAAACAGGCTGTGAGGGATCTGCATCAAAAGATGCAGCAGGATGCTGGTGCAACTACTGAAATACCCCTTGCTACCTGCATCTTAACGCTGCTGTTGAACACACCCTCATCAGGGTGGCACAAAACGCCACATAGACTCCTGAAGTGACAGCTGAAGTCAGTAAGCATCGTCTTCTTTAGAGGCAGAAACCATCAGTGGTAGACAAGGTCACACACCTATGTAAAGACTTAGTTCAGCATATGTACTTCCCATTCACTTCTCAGACCATTAAATCGCTGTTTTCACGCTATTCTTTTATAGACCATTCTGAAACTCTGGCTGCCTGAAGGGCTTTAGGTTCAGTGAACAGCAAAGCCTCCATCATACACAAAAGATTTCATGTGCTTCCAGCAGCTCACAAGCTGGCTCCTGATTCTGGGATGACCCTGCAGGGTGGACAGTGCCCCCAGTTCTTTGTTTTGCTCCTCTTTCAGGACCCTGCCTGCAAGACACTTGTTTCTTAGAGATTCTTCTTTTGTCTCCAGTGTGTTTAGTCTGGAGGCATCTTCTGTGGCGGGCTGAGCCTGTACTGCATGCACGCCCAAGGCCACGGAGGATCAGGCTCTGACCTCTCAGCTTTCCACCATGAAACTAAACAGCAGGATTCAGTTCCTCTGCAACATCCTGGAGGCATTGTGAGACTTGTTAACTGTTCCAGCATCCCCTTTCCCTGCATCTCTGTCCCATCCCTGGAACTGCTCAAGGCCACACTGGTGCTTTGAGCAACTTGGTCTAGTGAAAGGTGTCCCTGCCCATGGCAGAGGGTTGGAACTGGATGATCTTTAAGGACCCTTCCAAGCCAAACCACTCTGTGATTCTGTGATTTCTCTAGAAGATGAATACGAAGGCCATACACAGCTCTGCATTTTCTAATAGGCAGAAACAAATTGAATCTTCACAAGCTTTAATAAACAAAAATTAATTTCAGAATTACTCAGGAAATGAGATTTGTCTTGTAGGCCAATACATTCTGAAGAAACACCTATTTGGATCACGATAACTTCAATGTCCTTTTGAGTGAACCTCCCCCCACCAATTACTCAGCAGCTAGTCCTTGCTGCTTCCTTCCCAGCACCAGCTGCTTCCAGACGGAATTCTCCTGCCCACCATCTGCCTTCAAGCCTGACACAGCAGCACAGACAAATGCAACTGTAAGTGATGTTTAAACTCTAAATCCAATCCCTGATTTGCTTCCTTAGGAAAAAACGCAAGGAAAAAAGAAGACAAAACCAAAACGAAAAAACCCACAACACAAAAATTACGTGCTTGTACCTAACCACATGCCCACTGGAAAAGGCCTTAAGTAGAGAAGGAAACTTCACGTATGTAAACAGCAGTATTTTTCCCAAACAAAACTATGGTAACAAGGATTCAAGGTATACATGAAAACAAGTAACTGGGACCATCACCTGATCTACAGGATCTGAAATGGTTTTAAACCAGTGCTGCTGAAATCTTGTTCCAGAGAGCTCCTCACTGATTTAAAACAAAGCTATTAAAAGGAATTATAATTTGACATGAAGGGAAACCTGGCAGAACCTGGCCCTACTTTCCAGCAGTCTTACGTCCTCAGCCACTCATTCACCACAAAACTGAAACAAACTTCTCCTGCACTAGACAGGAACCTTTCGCAACAACAAGCTGACTTCTGAACAAGCATATTTTCTTCTCTTTACATATAATTATATGCTAGCCTCCAAGCATCTAGAAGCTCCATGTTCTCTTTCTGTATCATGTGTTTCTTGTGAATACACATAAGAGCGCAAACCCAAACCACATTAATGATAACCTTGTTAAATATAAACTAGTACTCAATTATATAAACTGCTAACACAAACAAAAAAGCCAGGAAACTCTGATTATATGCTCACAATGGTTTCTGAAAACTAAATAAAAACAACACCATAAGGCAGCCTGTCTTGCCTGATACTGTAACAGAAAACGGCTTCATGTTGTAATTAACACGTCTCAGCACAGAGGACTAGTCTATCAAATGAGGCATCAAACTCAGTTTGAAGCCCACAGCAAGGAGAGGGGAAGGGTGGAAGGAGAGACAACAGGTGCACACGTGAACTACAAAAACCATCTGATTTTCTTCTCTGTTTCCCTGCATCCTCTTTCAGGTGACATAATGCCTGCTGCCGGGCTGCTGCTGTGACTTCCACCCTATCACACTAAGAGGGCAGGCCCTGCGCTGGGCTTTTGGCTCCTTCCTCTCCATTAAGAGAGCAGCAGAAGGTCTGCTGAAACCCTCTGTTCCTGGGCTTGTGCCAGCGCTATGCGTGCCTGTGATTTATCTTCTGTGCATCCAACTGTGAACTCAGCAATTGGAGCCCCTACCATATCCTTTCACTGAGATGATGAGGAGCCAGTGCTCCATGCAATCTCTGTGATCTGCAGCTGTCTGTTCCTGATGTTTAAATATATATACCTTTTCCAGAACAGAAACGAATCCATTGAAGGCAGGCCAAAGTTTGCCCCAGGCTGCACACTGCGGCATCACAGCAGCCAGCAAAGCCAGAGGCGTAACCCAGAGCTGTCCTGCACCAGCTGTAATGGAGAGGTTCACACTTGCCAGTGGAGCAATGCAAGGTCTCCACCACAGATGAACGTAGCTCTCAAGAAGACAAAAAAGCATGAGAAAACCAGCCTTTTCCTTATGCCTTACACCACAAGAAAATACATAGTCCTAAGGAATGCCACCTTGACAAGGTTTCCTTGGGTGACTTCCCTTGCCATGGATTTGAGTTATCCCTCAGCCTGCTTGCACACTAGCAGCACAGCTGGACTTGCACAACACTGGATTTCTAGGTTCTAAATAAGAACAGTAATTACCTTTCCCTGTAAAGCTCCAAACTGTTCTCGTGTGACTAAAACCAAAAAGCACTGGTTGCGGAAAGAATAATTCAGATAGCAAGAAATGGGGGCAAAGGAAAACAATGACAGAAAAACGAAGGGCTGAGGGAACAAGTGATACAGGTGAGATCTGAGCATCCTTCTAAGGACTGAGCGCAGGATCACAGCGTGCAAGCAAGGAAAACCAAGGAGGATCCTTGGGAATGCAGAAACGTAACATAGGAATCCTACATCAATAATGAACTCACTAACTGGAAGACAAAGGAGAATCCAGTCTCTTGAACAGTAAGATAATGCTGCCAAGCGCATTACCACCAAGTAAGAAGTTTAACAATAGAAAAGTAATTTTCAAATCATAGTCTGTTGGGTCACCTCTCACCCTCAAGCACTGCGCAGAACCATGTCACAAACTAGAACACACAAGCGCATGTGTGTCACACTTCTGTGCTGGTGATCCATAGCACAATGAGAGAGTTGTCACTGCAGGAATCGGTTTGAGACACATGACTGGGAGAAGATGGGTGATAACCCACCAGCAGGCATTTTACTTGGGAAGGTGGGGCTCCCCTACCATAGCACCTGAAAAGAGGCTCAAAAAAGCCACCAATACAATCCAGATGGAATACAGAAAAGCCAGCAGTGATGGGGCACGCAGCTAAGACAACTTTCTCCTGGAATACCTCCAATTTCTCCAAGCTGGTTGGTTTTGAAAGGGACTTTTCTACAGGTGTCTATGCTCAATTACCCTCACAAACCCTTGCAGTATCATGTGACTCAAAGTCTACCTATTTGTCCAAGGGAGAAAGGACCGTGGCAAATTGGGAATGTGGGAGTGGTGAGTACCGTGGACTTGGGGAGCAGAGTCGTTTCCTCCAGCTTCTACCCTGGTTCTCTCCCCCAACCCCAGCCTTTCACACCCAAGTGTGTGGTTGAAGAAGTGAAGGAAGATGGTTTTTTATCCGAGGAGCAATTACTCATATGCATTTGCACGTTTTTACATATTTGCTACCCTCTTAGCCAAAAGTCTCTGATTTTCGAGCAGGTGGGGTTATTCCTTTGGGAATTAAAAGGCAAAAGAGTACCCGGCGGCGAGGGACAGCCCAGAGGAACATTACGTGCTTGCAGATAATGACCTTATTTAGGGAGGTAGCAAGATGTTGGTAACACCGGGCGCATACACCGTAATCCGTGGACAGCGATGCAAAGGTTTCCTTCGCCTCTACGGGCTGCAGATCTGGCTGCAGCGCACTTGGCTCGGGGTTGGCTCCCTGCCTGTCAGATAGGCAGCACGGCGGGCTCAGTCCGCCACCAGCCATGAGAAAGTGGGGACAACCGCCCCGGCTGCGGGGAGGGACGGCTGCACACGCCTGCCTTGCTTGGCAGGACCGAAACTTCAGATCACTCACACCCAGGCGCGGAGAACCGCTGCGGCGGGGCGACTCGGCTACGGCCGCACACCGACCTGCCCCAGCCCTGCCCGCCCGTACATCCCATACCCCGGGCCAGCCCGCCGCCAGCCCTTCCCGCACATCAGCCGCGCATCACCCGCCGTCCCCGCGGCGCGGCTTACCGGGACCGCTGCAGCTCGAAGGCGGCGGCGGAACAGCTCTGCCCCAGCTCTCCGCTGCCGCCGCCGGGTCCCTGGGGACTGGTGCGGCCGAAGGGCGCCGGCAGCACCCCTGCCGTGAAAGAGTTGAGGCGGCCCCGGCTGCCGGCCCCCGCGGCGCCCAGGAAGGCGGCGGCCGGCACCTGCACCGCGGCGAAGGCGTCCTCCTCTTCTTCCTCCTCTTCCTCCTCCTCCTGGGCCCTGGGGGTGTCGGCGGGCACCGCCGGGGGGCTGCCCAGCCGCGGCGGCGGCGGTGGCAGCGGGGCCTGGCGGGGCCTGGCGGCGGAGCCGTCGCTACCCGGCGGCGGGGGCCGCCCGTCGAGGGAGATGCTAGTGAGGAAGGAGAGCGCGGCCTGCCTACGGCGGGGGTCGCTGCGCGCCGGCGGCGGCTGCAGCGGCCCCGGCGGCGGCGGCGGCCCCTTCCTGGGGCAGGGCTCTGGCGGCGGCAGGGGCCCGGCGGCGGGACTGCCGGGGCTGGCGGCGGTGGCGGCCGCCGCCATTGTCGACCGGTTCCCCCTCCCCTCCTCGCTGGCCGGGCTCTGGCTCTGGCTGCCTGCCCCTTAGGCAGGCGGGCGGTGGGACATGGGTGCCGTCGGCCCGCCGGGGTGCATGGGGTTGTCACGGGGGTACCCTCCGCCCAGCCGCGCCGCGCTGTCCCGGGCCCCCGCCGCCCGCCCGCTCCGTATTTATAGGTGCAGCCGCGCCGCCGAGCGCCCTGTGCAATAACACGGCAATCACGTGTGGGAAACGGGGAGCTGGAGGAAAACAAAAGCCCGGCCAGCAGCCTAGAGGAGGAGGGAGAAGGGTGGGTCCCGGCGAGCTCCCTCCTTTCAACCTCTCTTTTTTTTTTCCCTTTCACCCCCTTCCCTCCTCCTTCTCCTCCTCCTCCTCCTCCTTTTCCCTTCCTGGATGCGTGGGGGCGGGCGGGAGCTGGGGAAGGTGGAGTTTGTGGCTGTAGTACACGGCACATGGCCCTCGGAGGCTGGCACCGGCAGCACTGGACCCGCGGGCTGCAGCTCGGCCCGGCTGCTGGAGAGGTACCGGGTTACAGCCGTGCACTGGGCAGCGGCCCGGGTACTGCCCCGCTGGTTTCCCTGGTGGGGGCCGTTGCCCCGGAGCGATCGCAGGCGCCCCGGGGATGCGCTTGGCTGCAAACAGCGCATTCCCCCCGATACGGCAAGCCTGGCCTGCCCCAGCTCGTATAGGCTGTCTGCTGCAGCGTAAGGCATGTGTGTGTAAGTCATATCTAAGGAGTTCCCCAGACCATTAAAGCAATCCTCTCCCCAACCTTTCCTTCTCTTCAATACCGGAGAAAGTGCAGTTAGTTTGCCCTCTCCTATGTAGCCCAAGCCTCAAATGTCTATATTTCCTGTCTTCCCTGAAGTGGTCTGTTGTACAGCTGACTGCAGGTCTGCACCCTCCCTCCTCCTTGAAGCTGCGGCTCAGGAGGGCGAGCAGCCAGTCCAGCTCAGCAAAAAAAGCTTCTTCATTTCTTCATTACTTTATTTTGATCAACTCAACCGTGCTACAAGTGCACTTGCCCTGTGATGATAATTTCATCAATGGCTTATGTAAGGGTTGGCTAACAGATATATACAAACAGCAGAACATATGGTTGTTGCAAGATAGCAACATGTACATTCTTCATAAAGCATTACAATGACTTGTATTATATTCCACTTATAGTTGGTAGATGATTTATAAGCCACCCCAAACTGGCACAAATACTGTAATGTTCCCTACAATTTTATCAAAAGCTTGCTAATTTGGTTAAAAATATTAGATTGACCGGGGAGGGGAACCTAATCATAAGAATCATAGAATCACAGAATAGTTTGTGTTGAAAGGGACCTAAAAGATCATCTAGTTCCATCCACCTGCCATGGGCAGGGACACCTTCCACTGGACCAGGTTGCTCCATGCCCCATTCAACCTGGCCTTGGACATTGCCAGGGATGGGGCAGCCACAGCTTCTCTGGACAACCTGTGCCAGCGCCTCAGCACCCTCACAGTGCAGAATTTTTTCCTAATACCTAATCTAAATGTCCTATTGCTGGAGGAATCTATGGACCCAGGTCTGTATTCATCTCAAAACCAACCTTTTGAGCAATCAGTGACATTAGAATCAAGTTCTGTGACTTGGACTGATTTCTGAATGTTTGGCTTTTACTGACATTGAGCACCACAAAACCTGAACTTCAAGGGGTCAAGTCCCTGGGATGTGCTCCTCATGTAGTAAGGATGCTATCCAGCAACAGGAAGCTGTGAGCAAGGGAAGGGGAAATGATTGAGGAAAGGGAAGTTTCCCAGATCCCACGTTCTTAGAGAAGTAAGTGCTACTTTGAGATGGACATTCTCATTTCAGACTGCTCTCTTGAGGTTTACCCAGATGCTATCTTTCTTAACAGAGGGCACTGTTGTGTCTGTAGCACATCAAGGATGGATCATTTGGATAGAAAGGCCTGAGTGCTAGACTTACCTCCCCAGAGAAGAGCCCAGCTGGCATCTCCCACCTGCTGGGAGGATGCTCTGTACTCCTGTGCTTGCAAAGTGTCCTTCAAACTTCTGCTTCGGAGAGGAAGACTGAGGAATTGCAGGTCCCCCAGCTTCCTTTGATGGGCCAGGCAATGTCTGTGTCTGATCAGAGGCCCTATATCTGCAGTGGGAGCTAGCAAGGTATGTTGTGTTGGGGTGGCATCGATGCAATTGGCTCCTGTGGAGGAGCTCCATGCTCCTCTTGAAACAGTATTGCTTTTGAGAGAATTCGGGACTTTTTGGAGGAGGGCTCCTCAGCCACAGAGAAATGGCACAGCTTTGTAGCTTGGTAGTTAGCATGTTCATTGGATGCTGACCTCTGGTCCAGAAGCTACTACTAGGTGGTAGATAGGTCATTAAACACAGGCCTCCCACATTACAGCTGAGTAAGGTATACACTGGGAGGTTTTTTTCTTCTCTTGCATTTCTGATGTGGGGAAGCAGCCACAGCATGTATTTTTCTCTGGAGCTCAAAAGCTTGCTATGGCAACTGAGTCCTGTGGTGTATTTTCCAAATCCAGCCTGTCACAAGGCACAGGTCTGGTAAGGAATCACCACTAAAACACCAGGTGGGGTTCCAAAGGATGGTCGAGCCTGGGACAGCTTTTGTGAGTGAAGAAGTGTGCATTCCTTTCACAAAATTACTCTCATGATGGGATAAATCACTCTTGAGTGCTGCATTATTTTAAATGGAGCCACAACCTCTGCTCTAGAGCTCCTCTAGTGCTGTCCCACAGAAAAGCATTCCCCCCTCCCTTGTCCCCGTGTGCATCCGGATGCTTTCAAACACATTGAAACCAGGACAGTGGGTTAAAACATCCCTCCCACTGCATGTGAGAATAAACCACGTGAGAAAGCCACGTACAAGAAGAAAAGCATGAATTTCTCAGTCTAAAGTGAAGCTATTTTTAATAGCGAGTGGGGTACGACAGTAAAAAGATAATTGGCATGTCAGAAATATCAGGTTCTCTAGACCTATGTGTACATTTAGTAGCAAGTTTAAACGAATGTGCACAACCAAAGGTAAATGTTGTTTTCCAGTTACTTACGTCTTTTGATCTGTGCTTAGCAAAACTATAGATGATTACATGTGCCATAGTAGTCCTGTCTGCTGGAGGATACGTGGAAATATTAAGCTGACTTTGCTGGTTGAAACTTTTTTCTTTGATAGGGAACCAGTGGTTGGCTAGAGGAAATAGCAAAGTTGAAAGGAAAACCAAAAGGACATTCTGGAAGCTTGCTTCTGTGACTGCTTTTTCAATCATCTCCCTCTCTTGAGTTTTCTTCCAAACAACCAGCTCTACCCAAGTGCAAGCAAACTGTTTTTATTTCAGAGGTCACAGACTTATATAAGCGGTTGGATGGCAAGTGGTAATAAGAGTGGTAGAGCATGATGGCTTTTTCACCCAGTGCACCAAGAGCTGGCATAAAGACTCGTCAGTTGTGGGTGTTCAGAGACAACATGGAATTTGGGGGGCCCATTAACAGGCAAGTGGAGAGGCTAGCTTTAAAGAGGTTGAAGAGAGTGGAGAGAGTGTGGGCAAAAATGAAAACACAACAATTTAATAGTCTAAGAAATGAGATTGGAGAAATGGCCTCTGCATATCTGCCTTCAGAAGAAAGTTAACCCAGGTGTGGAAGCCTCACATTGTCTTGGGTGTCCTTTAGCTGACATGAAGGTAGTCCCGCTGCAATGGGAGGTTGCAGCCAGCAGGATGTGAAAACACAGTCTGAAAGGCCACAGACCTTGATCTAAAGCTGAGCTTGTAAGTGGCTTGCCAAAAGCTCTTTGCAGGTGAATTGAAAACTTCACCTGGAATTTGAGTTAGAGACAAGATTTGTATTATTCTGAGAGTTACCTCTGCAGGTCCTGAGTCACAGCACGAGTCACCAGGCTGGTTCTTGAGCGGCCTCAGCGCAGTTTGCCTGCTTTAGTGACAAACCCAAGTTTCTTATTGTCACTGATACTTGTTGGAGCTGCAGGAAGCCAGGGGAAGAAAAACTAAATGCAGGTGTCACCTGTAAATTCAACAAGTTTGTTTTCTCACTGCTGGGACCAGTCAAGTGATGCTGTTCTGAAAAGCTCAGCAAAGATGTAGTCAGAAGGTACCACTTCTGAGTTCCAGTATCACTATCAGATCCCAACAGTCAGGCAGATTTCCCATATTCTGTGAGGGCTGTTGTCGTGCAAGATTTTGTAGAAGCAAACAATATGCAATCTTCAGAAATGCTTTCTTCTTTCCTTCCCAGAATCCCTTTTCAGAAGAAAAATTCACTTCAGAAGAGGAAAGCAGCTGTAACATTGGAGAAAGGCTTGAAATATGAATTTAATAATCTTTCTGCTTAGAAGGAGTGCCTGGCAGAAAAAAAGTAGAGGCAGTTTGAACACATTGCATCAAGAGCCATAGTTAAGAATGGAAATTGGATAAAGACAGTACAAATTCTTTACAAAAGACTAATACTGCATCTGGATAGCAAGGCCTGTTTTGGTGCCAGGCCTTAACCTTCAGTCTGTTGCAAATTTAGCCTGATTCTCAGAAATGCTAAGTACTTGTGCTTCCCATTAGTGATTTTTCAGGAGCCAGAGGGTTTTACTTGTTGAGGGCCACCTTTGCTAACTGAAATGTAAAAGCTTAACAGTAGCATGAGTGTCACCTTGTTTGGAGAGCAGCATTCCTTGGGTAGGTATAGGTCCACACTTGCCTGTCTGTGAAGAACCTAACTTTGTTTGCGTCGTTCCAATGTGGGTGCCAACATTACCAAGTTAACATAAAACCAAATTCATATATGGCATTGTAGCCAACTAACATTGTGGTTGGAGGAGTAGTAGTGTGTGTGACTGTGGGGCAAGATGTGCAGAAGCCAACGTCCTCAGCAAAGAGGAAACAGATTGCTGAGTTGTGGATAGTCAGGACACCCAACCTGCCAGTTATTTTGGATGTCAGAGGTGTGGCATGTGTGTGCATCGAAATGTTCCTGAGATCTGCAGTAAGCCAGAAGTGTACATGTGGGTGGTAGGGCCAATTTGATAGTCATTTGTCTCTCAGAAATTAGGGCAGTCTAGATAAGTCATAAATGGCATCTGTATCATTACTCCAACTTACAGTACCTTTAGGTGAGGCTCATGGCAACAGCCATTTATTAAGAATAATTAATGTTTTCCATTACTAGATCCAATTCAGGCCAAACATTTCTTGGAAAACTTTGGTCAGAATGGTTATGCCAGCTCTAAAGGCAAGACCATGAGAAACACATCGCTTTACCCACATTAGAAGTTCTTGTGACCTTCCCTTTGACATTTCCCTTGTGACTTTTCCCTTTCCAACCCTAACTATTCTATAGACTTGGATGGCATGGTTTAGTGGGAGGTGTCCCTGCCCATGGCAGGGGGGTTGGAACTAGATGATCTTAAGGTCCTTTCCAACATTAACTATTCTATGATTCTGATTCTCTGATTCTGTACTCTAGCATCCCTGCACTGAGACAAGAATTCAAGAGGTGGGCTTCTGTTTCTGAAGTGGGGCTGACAAAGGAGAAGGGGGTGTTCTTCCTGTCAAAACCCACCCACCTCTGTTGAATTTGAAACCTCTGAATCATATATGCTCACATATGCTAGATAGGGATTCATGACCTACCAGCTAAAACTGCCTGTGAGGATATATCTTCATGGAGCAAACTTCAGCCTCCTGAATTTGCTGAGCGGGCTGAGCACATGCAGTACCCAGACCTACAGAAGCCTTGGGAGGGATGTTCCCATCTATTCTGAAGCATGGTGGAAGCAGCTGCTGGACCACAGGTGCAAAGCAGGCAAGTGGAGCGGAGGAGGGAGCAGCCTGTGTGGATTTGGAGGTGGAAGGAGCTGCAGGAGGAAAAGATACCATCCTAGGATTTGATGCATGCATATGGGATGGGGGGCTGAGGGTTTGCACATCCAGCATGAGCTCCTCCATGATTGAATTTTTAAAGTACTTCATTCCACTTAAGGTGGCTTTGATGTTTTTTGTTGCTGCTGCTGTTGTTTTTTCACTCTGTACGTTAATGAATCCCTTTAAGACCCACAGTAAACTGGGAGCTCCATTTTACTGGGTGCTGCTGAAGTGCTCTCCCATGCCTCAGTGAGCTTCCAGGCTGATTAGACAAAACAGGGAAGGTGGCCATGTAGGAACTGCAACTGGAATGTGGCTGTTGCTGGCTCCTACTGGAGTGATTAAATGGGAACAGGGCCACATAGCTCCTCCCTCCCTTGAAAAACAAAAACTGTGGGCACTTGTACAGAAAACAACCCCTGTCTCTGTTTGTCCTTGTCTTGCTGCAGTTCTGATCTGTGAAATCAGACTTCCTTTTTGCAGTATCACAATGTTAATGTAGACATGAAGTTCAAAATGGAGTAGTCTTTATTGAAACAAGGAATGGGCAAATGTCCTGTCTGCCTGGAAATCAACTTAAGCAGTGGCGTAAATAAAGGGTGACTTGTAACTGCAGCAGAACAGAACGACTGGTCGCTAAAAAGAGCCTTTTTTAAGGTTTTCCTTAAGTGACAGCTGTGATTTATCCTGTTCTTTACTATTTTGAGACAGGTTAGAGTCAAGTTCAGAATCAGTGAACATTAAGGTTTCAGAGGGAAGCCGGGAAGAACATCCATCCTTATCATGGTGACTGTTAATTTTTAATCACCTCGAGATAATTTTAAAACAGGCTGCAGGTTCCTGACACATTCATGTGAGTGTGTCCTTTGGTTTGCTGGGGGTAGGAAAATCCTCCAGTTCACAGGACAGACTGAGGAGCTGGGTGTGAGTGAAAACGCTGTTGACACCTTCTCAGACATGGTCTTCAATGAGTAAAAACATGAAATAAATGGGATCTGAAGTTCCTGGAGGGACGTGCTAGTGAAGTGTTTCACTTCAGAGACACTCCTGCAAGTTCAGCTTGACTGGAAATGTTTAATATCCAAGAAAAAGGAGGGAAAAAAAAAAGGTTCAAAGGACTTTTTTTCTCCTCTTGAAAATATTAAATTCAGGGAGTGTGACTCCAGAGGGAACGAAGGATGCAAATGGAAAACTTCTTGGCAGTGGGAGCTGAGGTTTTGCATTCTGCTCAATGGCATTTTTCGGTCTGTGTGCAATGTGATATCCCGTGAGCACCACACTTGGTTCACTCTGAAATTTCAGGGAAGGTTTCAGATCCCTTTTAACAGTGCTAGATCCTCAGTGGGCAGTACTCATCGCAGGCTGCTGTGGAAAGCAAGAAGCCATGGAGGAGAAATAAAACCTCTGCCTGCACCCTTGTGTCCTGTCAGCACGGACCACCTCATGTATTATTTGCAAGTCCTATTTATAATTCTTTATGTGCATAAACTATAAGCAGCAGCTATCAGGGAGTGTGAAAATCCAGTCCAAAACATATCCACCCATTATGCTGGCTGCCCACGTGGCATGATTGGTTGTAAATGTTTCAAGACCCCTCTCTGGTCATATGCATGCTTTATGTAACCTAAATGATGCTCACGTAATTTGCTTCATTCAGGCTGTGTGCTCCTAGGGTGCTCAGGGGTCACTTCTCCTTGCCCCCAGGATAGGGCACAGGTCTGGATCCTCCAAGCAATACTTCCAGGTAAATATTTGCCACTGGCAAATTTGCAGTGTAATAACCCCTTAGTCCCAGGGTGGCCAAAAACCTGGCACAAGCGACCAAACTGTTGAGAAGGAAGGTGAAATGGTGGCAAGCTTTGAGGTGAGATATGGGGCCAGCCTCCGTGGCAGGCTGGGTGGGAGGAAGATGGCTTGCAGGTCCTATCCCCAAAATCCTCTGAGCTGACAAAGGCTGCACACCTCCAATGCTGGTGTGAGCCCAGCCACAGGGCTGGGTCACACTGTGGACTTCCCACCGTTCTAGGGGTCTTTCATGGCTCCCTGCAGCCCTGGGTCACTGCCATAGAGCTAATGTGGAACTACTGTCTGTGCTTCCCAAGTCCTCCTGCTTGCCTTTATGCCAGGAGGGGAGTGACTCCAGCCCCCTAAATCAAAGAACAGCAAATTCACCTGCAGGGGAATGGCCATGGGTGCACCAGCTCTGCACTGGGGTCTGCCAGGACAACTGCCTCTACACGGGGTGGGGAACAGCTTCCTGCCACTGAGGGGAAACCAGCAGCTCAACACTATCCTGAATGAGCATAAGTTGTCACATGCACTTTTATAGAACCCAGTAGACATTAAAGCTGCTAAGAATTGGTCTAAACAGGATGCATTTATCCTCTGAATATTTTGGCAGGAAAGTCTTGTAAGCAGCAAATGGAAATGACATAAACGGAAAGGTAATTCCCTGGCAAGACAGATCCAAAGTCTTCTGCTGTCTCTGCTCAAACTGAATAGCACCTCAATGTAATAATCTTCATGTTGAGATCAATGAGGCTGTTTAAATAAATGAAGCATTCAAGTGTAGTCCTCTAAAGTAAGGCAAGAGAGATGGCATTCAAATCAAAAGGCTAAAATTCAAGCCTCCTTGAGCCCTAAGGAAAGGGTAAGTCCTTTAGGCTAACTGTGAAGAAATAAGAGTTGGAAAGAGTCTGACAGATCCATTCTAAAACTTGTTACAAAATAAAAGTTAGGGGCCAGAAAGCAAGCTACTAACAAGATTTTGGCTGTGTGTGTATGCGTGTATGCTGTGTATGTGTGTATGTATGTACATATATACATATATTTCACTTTGCCCTGCGGGGATGTAATGCAATTAGATATAATGCGGCATAATACATATGCTCAAACTAGAGCAGTAAAAGGAATACATAGCAAAATTATTCTACTGTCTGGTTTTGGAAATGATTTAGCCATCTCCATGGTGTCAGCGTGACTGTGTTCCTATGGGAACAAGCTGCCTCAAAGCAAGAGGCTTCTATACAAGAGTAGGTGAATCCTGGCTAAAAACTTGGGGTTTAGCACAGAACTAGATATTCTCTAAATATCAAATATTCTGCAATATTTGGGTTAAATTCACTCATTTTCAAAACTCATTGAAAGGGTTCTTTTTTACTCTGCCAATGAAGCAAGATGCAATCAGCTACGTTCAAACCATCTTTCGGACTGATCAGTAGATACTCAGTAGTAAAAGCTTGTTTGCACCCTCCTTGCAACCATGATGTTACTTCCCAGACCTGCACTCTAATGATGATATCCCTTTTGAAAAGCACCATACTGCAGGAGTAATCCCAAAGGCTTTAATAAGACTACTGATGAATTAAAGTATTATTCTTTGTGATGGAGCATATTAGAATCTTGCTTTATATTAACATTTGCCTTAAATGCATATCTCCCCTGAAAAAACAAAGTCTCATTGTGTGTATTGTAAGGGGTTTATGTTGCTTTAATGTTAGTGTGCAGCAGGAGCAATGCTTACAGAACAAAACCCTGGGACTTCAAAGCTCTCTTGAGTATGCCTTGAAAAAAAAAGAATTCTGAGGAAGAAAAGCATTGATCTGACCAGTCAGTCAGAAACCAGACTGCTGCAGCTAGCCAAAGACATCTTTGAATCAATATTCTGAGTGTTCATTCCCCTAACTGAAGCTGATCGAATATATCTGTGCTTTATTTTTAACTCCAAGCTGTTAAAATCACCATCAAACTGGTTGTCATGCCCATAACATATGAAGGAGATGGACCTTAACCTGACGTTCTCTGCCAGCAGGTAATGAATGAATGGACTGGAAATTACAGGAAGGCTGGGACTCAAATTTCAAGGCAGGATTGTAAGTTGGGGGAAGTGGAGTCAGACATGCTGTACATCAACAGTACAGATGTAAGTAAAACCTCAAGGGTGGTCCCATCTGGTACTACAAGTCCATAAATACCAGTTTTCTAGAGAAAAGAAATGAAACAAGGGTGCTGGAGTTGTATATTCCAGTCCTGGTCTTATCCTTCCTGTAAACTCTGCTAAAATGTCTTCTGTAGCTCTGCTCTCAGTGCTGGTTCATTCATATCTTGTCTCTACTGTTATAGTCTTGTCTTCCCATTCTGATGCTCTAACATCTGTACAAGTCCCCTTGCTCCTTCGCTTGAGGTACAGAGGGAGTCTAGGGTGAGACATCCACATGCTAAAGGCATAGGGGCCATTTGTGTGAGCTGTTTCCCCTGTCATCCTTAGGGCAGATGATGGTGAGATGAACCTAAGAGGAAATCCTAAAGGTGCCTAAGACACCTTTAGATTTAAGGTACCAGTAAAAAGCTCCAAGGAAAGGTCTTGGTGGAAATATGGCGGCATTGACACTTGGTGTTGGAAAGCACATTTCAGAAGAGATCTGTTTCCTTCACTGGTTCATGCAGTACTAGTGTTATGGGCCATCTCAGCAGCCCGCAAGAGTCCATGATGTCCCACCTCCCTATACACTTTTACCTTGTTAATTATTCGGGGTAGAAAGTGTGTTTGTGAGAAAAATAAGAGAACAGGTTGTAGAGAAAGGTTTAAAAATTGCAGAACTTCAATTAATGTTGAATTCCACTTTCTAATCTCAAGACAATTCCTGGTTTAAATTTCATGCTGCTCTAAAGAGCAATGGCACGTTGTCACCTCTCCCTATTTTTGTTTTTAAGGAGGTACAGGACTCTTAAACTGACAGCTAATCAGCTTTTCAGTGGACTAGATGTAATATCTGGTAACACATCATGAAGCATACTGTGCCCTTGGAAACAGCGTCTTGCTCTTTCTGGCTGTAGAACCCTTATAGCTCACAGGAGAACCACACAGTGAAAACATGGGTGTGTTAATCCTTTGTAGGCTTGAATTTGCTGCTTCTTTGTAGATGTGGATTTGTTTGAAAAGCTGTCTGCTGGTCTTGAGCCTTTAGTATTTGCTTGCCAAACAGAATGAGATAGGTGGGGAGTATGTTGCTCATATTGCTCTGTACAAGGCATACCTGGACTGCAGAGAAAAGCACGAGGACGATGGCCCATAAAGGTAGGAGGATGATAAGTGCAGGTATGGTCATTTGTCCCAGAGCTTCAAATGCTCAAATTCAGTATGCAATTGTTTCCAAAGTGGATATTTTTAAAGGGCATCATGCCAAGTATTTTTAGGCCAAATATGCAGCTATTTAAGGAAATACATTACAGAGCATTAAAGGCAACTTCCATGAAAAGTCATTTCAATTGTGCCCAAATCTGTGCAGTTGTGCCTCAGTTCAGAGCCAACGGACATGGTGAGGCAGGACACTGTAATGCTCAGTGCCAAACAGACTGAGGGCCAGAGCTCTGAAAGGGGCACATCATGTTCATGGGGGATATTTCTTTTCCCTCTACACTTTGAATATTCACTTGCAAGTGTTGTGTTATTACATATGAATACAATAGCCTTGTGTGGATGAAACCTAGAAAGAGCATCTCCTTGTGTGAAATGTGCCAGCTTTGTTCACCATTTGCAGGATAAACCCTGTTTCCTGCCACGGTGTCCCACTTTGAACAGGGAGTTTCCTCTCCCCAAACAATAGCGGCATGGGTCAGCATTGCCCTGAGGTGAATGGTTTTACAGGGGAGGAGGTGTGCAGGTGGAAGAGAAATGGTTTGTGATAGATTTTCCCATGACTGCACCAGGATGGTGCTATGCCACCCCCGCTGGTGTGGGGTTTGCTGATTTACCATGTGAACAAAGAGACTTTGCTTTAGATATGGATATTGTTCCTGACCTGGGTAGTGCTCCCCGCTCTTCCCTCTTGCCCTCCTGTAGCATCTCCTCTGGAAGCAGAGCAGCATTGCCTGCACACCTGATGATTTCTGCAGGCTGAAGTCCATCAAAGCAGTCTAAAGATTCTTTAAAACACAGCATGAACAACTTAGAGGCTGTTTTTCTTTTCGCATTAGCTTCATGAGGAGGAAAGCACATTGGACATGAGACATGGCAATGCTTTGTCTTGTGCTGGAGCATGGGTGCTTCGGCAGGATGGGCTGCCGGAGGAACATAATCTCTGCCCCCAGTCTTCCTGACCAGAGTTGATGGAGCTGTTTTTTCCAGTGAATTTCCAGCTAGGCTATTAAAATAAACTTCTCACTGAAAGCTTCTGCCTTGAAGCAGACACCCTGACTCTGTATTTGCCTCTGTTCTGTAACTCTCTGTGCTGTTGAATGGGGGTCTCCTCTCCCAGGCTATCTATGTCCTGTGCAGCTGAAATTAACCCCTATGCAACCCTATGGAGCATCAATACCCACTATTTAAGGACTTAAAAGCATCCTGTCCCGTGATAAATTATCCAAATGCTATATATCAGCTGTATCGCAGCCTGAAGTGAACTGGATGTTGTCCTGTGCCTTATTCATGTTTTGTCATGAAGTCACTAGTCAAGAGAGCTGGAGTTTGTCTGCTTTTATTCTGTTTTGTTTGTGTTTTAATAATCATTATTTGCAGCCAAATTCTAAAGTCCATGGTTAGGGCCCCTACGGTCAAATTTCCCTTAACTCTTGTTAGGGGAGGGAAAAATTGAGTCAGGAACTTATGATCTGAACATAAGCAAAGACTGTTGTGGCAAACTCATGGGGGGATAAAAAAATACGATGATTCAAGGCAACAATATGCTCATCCTGAGATCATCATTTTCACAAAGGCAGGGGGTAACAGCTGTCTGTTCATCAGAGGATTATATCTTCCTGCTGTTACTTCTGTGACCCTAAATAAAACCTCTAATGCCAGCGCAGCAGCGCAGCCAGAGAAAACAGCAATGGCAGGAACAAATCCCTCCCTTCTGCTCTGGGGAGATTTCTGTGGATGGGGTTGTCTTTATGGAGTCTTGACTAACTTATTTTTCCTGTTAGGTCCAGAAGTAGAGATTCAAATAACATCCCTCCTTCTAAAATCCCCCTCTCTCCCTTCTAAAATCATACGTGAGGAGTCCCCATCCTGATGAAGATGTAATTGAAAGACGTATACAAATACAGTGTTTAATTCCAAGATTTTCCCATATTTTAGTTAAGAACTCGCTGGATTATGAAGCTTAGGTTGTGCTAGATTTAAAAACGTGTGCATCCAAGAGCACAACATGAATGAATACGAGCATTAAATTCTGCTGACCATTCACTTCAAAATTTTTCCACCGCATGTGATTCCAGGACAAATATTGATTGAATAACCTCTCTGTGTGTGAAGTGTGGTCTGACACCCACAGTGACCTTTCTCTTCCCTGTCTAATCACCAGAGATAGCTGTAAGCTTCCTTTTGTACCAGAAATCTTGTTTCATAACACAGCTCTCCTGCTCTTTGGAACCTGAGTTTCTCCGTTTATTTGTTCAGCCAATTGAGGTCTGCTGGGCTCTTGCTCTGTTTGATTTGCCTGTTAGCTTTGTTACTGGCTGAAATGGCCCCGGGGCTAGTTTGTTCAAGGCTTTTTTTGCCTCTGGAAGAGGTGGTGGAGGGTTTTGTTCTCCACAAGTTGGATGGCATCACTGCACGTGAGGTTTGCCTTGCTGCCAGCTGCTCACCCGCCCAAGCAGGTGGCACAATGTACATGCTCACATGTGCGCACCGAGCATCTGCCCAGTCTCTGATGGGTTTTATTCAGTGGGCCTCCCTTTTATCTATAAAAGCACCAGCTGATGGTTTTAGATCTGAGTTTTTAGGATGCAAGGTGACAACAGCATTTCTTACAGAGGTGATGAGCCCTCCGGGCAGGTGGACAGGGAAGGACGTTGGGGCTGGTGTTTTTTGGACTGGCTCAGCCAAAGCTAGGGAAATGCAGGGTATAGCAGAGCAAAGAAGTTTGAATGAGACCTCCTCTCTCTCACACAGTTGCTTTTTATTACAAGGAGAGAAGACAAATATTATAACTGACCTTATAATTGCTTTCACAAACACAGACTGCAGTGTATAAGGCTCCTATGGAGCCCACAGCCCCTCTGAAGGTTTCCCTTGGGAAAGCTGGTGGAGTGTCGGGGTCCCCCAACACCCTATCCATACTCAGCTGCCCTCCATGTCTTCAGGACATGTGCTAAGATCTATGGTGATGGATGCTGGGACCTGTGGGGTTTTTATTCATCTTTCACTGGTGCCATCACCAAAATTACTAATCTCCAGGCCTCCAGCTCCCAGCAAAGATGTGCATATTTGTGGAGCACACATAGCCCTCTTCTAGCCTAAGGCTTCTTCTCATGCTAACTAAAAATACTCATAATGGTTTCCTGTGAGATTATGATTCTTGATTCTCTCTATAAATATACATACAGAAACACACCCACACTATATATATCAGTAAATGCATATATACATGCATATATATACATATCCCTGCCCTCCCCTTTCCTTCTCTTCTCGCAGGCTGAGTAGTCCCAGTGAGAGGACAGTAACTTTCCATCACAAATGCTTTTCCTGTGACTGTTTTTTGTTTTCTAAGCCTGTGAAAATATTTTCATTTTGGTTGTCTATAAATAAATAGAAATTTGCCTTCCAGAATGTGTTACTAGAGCAAATCAAGCGCTAGGATTGATGCCTTTTAAACAAATACTCTCATGATTTACATGCAGATAATGCCCTAGTGCAAAAAGTACCATGATGATGAACTGAGATCTCTGTTACACAGTGGTTAATTATGGTGGTTTCAGTTTTGGTTGCTGTATTAGATAGTCATACCTCAAACCAATATGCTCATATCTCTTTGTTACAGCATCTTAAAGATACAATTGAAACCAAATCTCAATTGTCATAGATCCAAGCCTGCGTGTGAAGCCATGCACATGGCAAACCAAGGGGACAAACAGATGCAGGAAGCCTTCTTCCTCCCCTACCTGGCTTAACCTAGCAAGTACAGACTCATGCACAGACTTCAGCTGCCAGCAGAAGTGATTGCATCCTTCTCCTCATCCTCCTCCTCAGCACAGTATCAGAAGATTGCTTTCTCTGATGATTGCTCCTCCATGGAGGGTGTAAGCTGTATGTCCAGACAATTGCCCAGACACAACCTCTGACGCAGGAAATCTCCAGACTGGGGAAGCTGGTATGCTGTGTCACAATGGCTTGCTATACTTTACCTGTGTCTTTTTCTATACTCTTTCTTTTCAGTTTTAAAGTTTCAGTATGAGGGAAAGGGGAGATTTGTCAGGATCTGGCCCTTGATGGGGAGGCCCATCCATGCAGCATGCATGAATCTTTGGTGCACTGATGTGGAACAGATTGTGCCAGACCATTTTGCATTTGGGTCACTGTATTGACTGCTCACTTTGACCTGCATGTCCATTTCCCTGGTGCATGCTTTGGAAAGCCCTGCTCCAGAAATGTCCTCCTGTGAGTGAGCAGGCTGAATAGTAGGTGGAGGCTAGAGAGATCCTTGCTTCTTAAGATACACATGATAAGCAGGTGTGGTAGGTTGACCCTAGTTGAACATCAGATGCCCACCAAAGCTGCTCTACCACTCCCCCTTAGCTGAACAGGGGATAGGAAATATAACAAAAGGCTCATGGATAGAGGTAAGTTCAGGGAGAGATCACTCACCAATTAGTCATGAGCAAAACTGACTCAAGTTGGGGAAGTCAGTTTAATTTGTTACCAATCAAATCAGAGTGGGGGAATGAGAAATAAAATACAAATCTTAAAACACCTTCTACCCACCTCTTCCCTCTTCCCAGACTCAACTTCTCTCTTGAATCTCCACCTCCTCCTTGTTCAACTCTGGGACAAGGAGTCAGTGGTTTAGGGCGGTGATGCCTGCTTTGTTAACTCTGATTTCCACACTGATCTAATCCTTCCAGGCACTGCAACTTTACCTGATGGTGGAGGCTGCACCATAGAAGGGGTATCAGGAATCCCATGGGCTTTCTCCTGTGTTGGTCTCCTTGGAAGCTACATGTGATGTGTACCTCTATACAGCACCTTCCTCCCTTCCCTTCCCTGTCTCCTGTGACTCACTGACCCCATGTTCATGGTGGCTCTGCTGTCTCAAGGAACTTATCCAAGGAGAGTGAACCACATGTCTGAGCATGGGAGAGAGAGAAGGGACCACAGGTCTTTTGTCTTCCCCCAGGAATGCTCTGGCTTTAAAGAGCAGACTGGGGATACAGGCAAAAGTCAGGGGGATGGGTGCCTTGGAAAAAGGCGGGGGCAGGCCAAGGAAGACTTCCAAGGAAATTCACATGGTAGTAGTGGCATCTGGCAGTATTGCTTCAGGCTGGGAATGCTGCTGTACTGTACTCCATGGAGCTGGTGCGTTACCCAGTCTTCCTTGTTATGACTTTTAAATTAGTATATTCTTCTAAGTTTTAATCTTCTTCTTATCACAAGGCTGTTGGGTAGAATTAAATCCTAACTCACATCCATCTGGGAGATGAAAATGTCAGTGGAGGCTGAAAAGTGGTCTCTGCTGAGGGACCATCATGCTGGGATGTGCTCCACACTCCTTCTGGTACAGCTTGCTGAGGCAGATGATGCTCCTGCTTTGTGGCAGCAATAGTCATAGCCACATGTGGGTGGTGGATGTCAGTATAGCGTGATGCAGACAGGGATGGACATCTGTCCCCATCCCACAGGCAGGAGGACCCTGACCAAGTGAGCTTTCAGTCTCTTAAAGCACTTGCAGGAGCACAGCTTGGAAGAAAATGGGAAATGAAAATACAGAGAAAAAGAGGAGACCCAATGATATCTGACCAGCTTGCGAGCATCCCCTGATAAACACAAGCTTGTCCCCAAAGACAGCTCTACAGCAGCTGTCTCAAATTGTTTATTATCTCTTATTATTTTCCCCCTTTTTTGTTTTGTGTTTTTTTTTTTTTTTAATTCTTTTTTCCGTCGCCTTGTTCATGGAAAGCATTAGAAATCAGGAAGGATTTTCAGCCTAGTGCTGCACCCGAAGCCTTCAGCACAGGACGGTGTCAGAGCCCCAGCTGTGCAAGCATCTCATGTGACAGCACTGCCTCATATCAATGCATGGCTTAAAAAAGATTACTTAAAAAAGCTACTTTGCGGGGGAAAGTGAGAGCGTGGACCAGCTATTCACACTTAGCAATGCTTGCAAAGTGAAATCATCTCACTTGGGACCAAAGGGCAGACAAGTGAACAAGGCTGAGCTGCTTCCCCTGTGTCTTCTGTTTGCCTGGTGGGAGGACGCAAGGCATCACCTACGAAGTCTGCAATCTCTGCTCATTTGGCTGGTGGGTCAGTTATGCCAGCACTGCCACAGCCAGCACAGCTGGTCATGCTGGAGAGTGCCAAGGCAACATTCCCACTTGATACCACAGCTTAGGAATTTTGAAGGATCTTGGGAATTTTAAAGGGTTTGAAAGCTTTCCATCGCTCTGCTTTTGCAAGAAGGTTTTCCCTGTGCTTGTCTGAGGTTTTGATACTCAGAACAAACAGATGCTCTTTTAGAAACGAGTCAGAATTCCCAGACTTGTCGGAAATACTCTGCTTTATTTTGCACTGTTCAGTACTGAAAACTAAGCTTGAAAACTGTCCTTGTGAATAACCTCAGCCATTCCCCCATTCCAGGCACTTGTTGCTCATGCTGCGAACTCTTGCATAGCATAAGCAGTTAGAGGCCATCTGTGTACAAGCTGGAGAAACTGATGCAAATATTGGTGCTTTGGGGCTGTTATTTAGAAGGTGTTGGGCTAAATGATTTATTAGTGTGCTCAGGGCTGATGCTGAGAGGGTTCTTCTCAGGTTGGCTTTTATCACTGACACCTCCTTACGGGGTCTCATTTACTGGAAAATTCCCGGTAACTGGATAGTGGGAGGGACCTGCAGCCCCAGGTCACGTAGCTGATGATCTTGTGCTCGAAGCTGTGTAATACCTTGCAGCGTAAGAGAACAAAACCCGCTGGCATGGAGGCATGGCCCTGTGACAGTGAAATCTGATGGGAGGAGCTGCAGCCTCTGCACCAGTTGTAGCTCAGAGTTTCTCCCTCTGTAGTTTCTGTGTTTTGTTTTTGTGCAGGGGCTGAAGTAGAGGTGCCAGGGCAGCAGTCAAAAGTTCCTCCCTGTACAATCCCTGAGCAGAGACCTGGCTGACACTGTGTGTCTGTAAGCCTTCCTTGATTAAGAGAAATCATAGAATCATAGAATAGTTAGGGTTGGAAAGGACCTTAAGATCATCTAGTTCCAACGCCCCTGCCATAAGCAGGGACACCACACACTAAACCATGCTTCATCCAACCTGGCCTTGAACACTGCCAGATCCTTCCTTTAGAAACCAGAACAGTTTACCTCTCATTTAATATCATATTTTAGGTCACTTATTCATCCCTGCTGCTAACAGAGATGTGAAGCTTTATTTGTTGGGTGTTGCTGGATCCAGCAGCCCAAAAGTTGAGGATAGCCTGAGGCCAGGCTGAGCATCAATTACCGATAGGAACACACACAAAACCTAGACACACCTGGATGCAACAGCACAACACGGTGTCATGGTTTAACCCCAGCTGACAACTGAGCCCCACACAACTGCTCACTCACTCCACCACCTACTGGGATGGGGGAGAGAATCAGAACGGTAAAAGTGAGATAAAGACAGTTTAACAGGTAGAACAAAAGCCATGTGTGCAAGCAAAATACGGTAAGGAGTTCATTCACCACTTCCCATGGTCAGGCAGGTGTTCAGCCATCTCCAGGACAGCAGGGCTCCATCATGTGTTACTGGGAAGACATGATGGTTACTGACACCATGGTTACTGGTAAGACAAGCAGCATCACTCCCAACATCCTCCCTTCCTTCTTCCCCCAGCTCTGTATGCCGATCATGGCATCTTATGGTGTGGAACATCCCTGTGGTCAGTTGGGGTCAGCTGTCCTGGCTGTGTCCCCCCTCAACTTCTTGTGCACCCCCAGTCTGCTCATTGGGGTGGTGTGTGGAGCAGAAAAGGCCTTGGCTCTGTGTAAGCACTGCTCAGCAGTAATGAAAACATCCTGTATTATCAACACTGTTTTCATGACAAACCCAAAACACAGCTCCATACAACCTACTATGGAAAAAATTAATTACGCCAGTCAAAACCAGCACATGTAGAAAACAAAGCACTCACACAAGCAGCACAAACAGCTTCAGTGCTGTCCCCCTCAGTGTGTGATCAAGATGAAGGTCCATCTGTGGGAAACACCTACATACACACCATGTGGACAGCAGCTGCCCTCGTACACCCAGACTATCCAGTAGCTGCTGGCACCTGGGGGGCACACAAGCCTCTGAGGGACCCAGCCCACTCCAGTTGCAGGCACAGACTCCCTTGAGCATGTACATACACACAGAGGCTGTGGACCCCTCCAGTAACCAGCGGTGGACACAGTCTCCCTGTGCCTGGCCCTGGGTGCTCACATCTCCCTTTGCACAGACACACGTACATGCACAGATGGGTCATGCAGCAAACCCCAAACTCCACATTCTCCCCCCTTGGTGGGGCTGGCTCCTGTGGCCCTGCCTGCAGCTGACTCCTCCAGCTGTCTCAGAGACAGGGGAACACACACTCCTGGCCTGGGTGTATCTCTGTCTTGGTACCTGGCTGCCCATGCACCTACCCCACTTGCCTGCCAGCAAGAGTAGCCCTTGCATTCCTACCCAGGGAAACAGAGATGGTGTTTAATGAACAGACAACACAGGCAGCAGCAAAGAGATGCAGGGCCTGGACAGACAAGCACACTGACCAGCCACTGTTGAGGAGCACTGACCCCTCTTATCCCTTATTTTCCCCCACTTATTATTCCCCACACCACTATGATCCTTTCTTGTTGCTGCTTTTGGTTCCTCATAACATCCTATAATTTTGTGCAATCCCAAGATGCTGTTCCCCTGTGACCCATAACATGCTACCTGCCATCAGTCTGAGGTGCCTGGGAGAGCCTTTCTCATTGTCTCGCTGTGATGGATATCACCCTCAGGCCATGGGGCTGAGGTTCCTCTGGGACAGCTCCACAAGGGACTTGTGTCCCCAGTGAGGTTATATTGGGGTCTCTCCGCATGCTGTCATGCCTCTGCACTACTCTGCCAGGAGGTGAGCTTTTTGTCCCATAAATTAGCATCACCAGGTGCCACTAAGTGGCAGAAGAGAAGGAGCTCAGAAGGGCTGTCAGTAGGTCAGGAAAATCCTGGAATGTCACGTGTTGAAAATTCATCAGACCTCCTTGATATAAAGTTACGTACAGGGCACTTCTGAGCAATAAAGGAGTCTCTGTTATCTCAAAGCCTTAAAAACCTGAGTCAGCTAGTGAGTGGGCAGTTCGGAAATCCTCCCTGGAAAATTCTCCCTTTTGGTGTCGGCCATGGCCAAGGAACATCAGGTCTTTCATGTTGTAGCCTTTTTTTACCTTTCAAAAGAATGAGAGATGTGCAGAGCAGCAGATATTCTGCTTGAGGTCTGCAGGGACAGCAGCCACAGACATAATCACATCATTTCAATTTTCTACGCTCTGTTCCCCGTATTTTTCCACTTGCATGATTTATTCTTGGTTTGAATATAGCATAAATGTATTAAAAGCATGCAGTTCCCTCTGCCTGAGGGATGTAGAAATACAGAAAAAGGTGACTAAGATTTAAATATGGTAAACCAATTTACATATTTGATTCAATAGGCACCAGTTATATAAGTCTCAAGGCAAGCCACCAGAGTAGGTTATACAGATTGGTGAGTTTGAAAGTGGATGTAGAATAGGTCAGGATCTGATAGAAGGGTCTTGGCCATCCTTACATTAACATGCTTCTCAGACTCTGGGGAAACAGAATATATCCACACAAAACCCCTCCACATGGGTTTCCCTCTGCCAGTGCCCCAACCTACAGCCAAGCTTCTGCAATGGGATGTGAATTACCGCTCCTTGCTTTCTAGTTGCTGAACTCCATCATGTTTCATAGCATCTTAAGGCTTTTCCCCTTCAAAACAAGATCCCTTTTGAAAACATTTCAAGTTAGTCTGAGCCAAAAGCCTGAATGCAGAGTGGTGAGAGAAATGGGAAATTGCTGTGGAAAATACTTTACCATGAGGAGTGCAGATGATGGCCCTTGGCAGGCAAGCATCAGTTTTCTTCTTGAAATGGTATGTACACCTAGGCCTTGGTGCAGTTGAGCAGATTAAAGCAGGGTGTTACCTCTAGGTAGCCAATTAGGGTGGCTAAAAGAAGAAGTGATTGGTTTTAGAGTACTCCTGAGGGTCTTGTAACTCTATGTTGAAGGCAGTTTCTCTAGAAGAATGACTCAGTGCTTACTACAGCTTGTGGGTGTCTTTGGTATAAAAAGAGCTACCACAGGTTAAAGGGACATAGGGGGGAGATCCTAGAGCAGGTCATGTCAAGCTTACATACCCATTTGGAATAATCACTTGTAGTCTCTTGATACTAAATGCCTTAAGTCTTAGTGTTCATATTCTCATAGTCCTTTCCAGTTCAGTCTTACGATAAACAGATTCTGCAGACATTTTCTTCTGCGAAAGCTTGCAAAATCCATTTTTATATATACTGAATTGGAAACAGTTTTCATCACAAGAGAAATGTGGGTTTAAAAATATTGTTTCTGTGCTAGTTCACATTTGCTTTAATGTGAACATAATGCCTTTATAAATAAACCCTTTTCTGTGAGGAGATCATATGTGCAGTAACTTTGGACAGCTGGCTCAGCCGGGAGTCCACTAGTCTCCACAGCATGTCTTTTTCAAGAAGTGCTGATCACATGTAATGATTTATGAAATCTTAGTTTCCACAATGCTGTGTTAGAACTGTTTGGTCTTCTGATATCCTGACAAAATTAGCACAAAAGCCTCCTTTGCTTATTCTTAGTGTGGAGAAGAGCCTTAATAAAGTCTTGCTGAGTGCAATTCTACCAATAAGCACCTCTAACCCGAGACTTCCCCGGCTTGATGGTCTCCATTAATTGAGGGCGATGGCACAGATGAGACATACATGCAATTCTTTTTTTAGGAATGCATAATACCTTTCAAGAGTCATGAAGAAAATACTCTGTGTTAATACTCAGAGGATGAGGAATAAAAAAAGCCTTTTGACAGCACACCCCCCTCCCCCTCATTAATTATAGAATCATAGAATAGTTAGGGTTGGAAAGGACCTTAAGATCATCCAGTTCTAACCCCCCTGCCATGGGCAGGGACACCTCACACTAAACCATGTCACCCAATGCTTCATCCAACCTGGCCTTAAACACTGCCAGGGATGGAGGACTCACAAACTCCCTGAGCAATCCATTCCATCACCTCACCACCCTAACAGGAAAGAATTTCTTCCTTATATCCAATCTAAACCTCTCCTGTTTAATTCTTTCAACACAGGCTTGGGAAGAAGAGAGTCATATTTCCAATGATTTCATGTGCTTATCTATTATACACCAAAGGAAAAGTAGAAGAAAGTGTGGCTAAAACCATCTTCTTTACAACTTTGTGTATTTCCTTTTTTCCCTTACTTAAGTGTCAAATTATTAGGACTAAACTTCAAAAGTCTCATTGGTTTGTCTGAATGATTTGCCAAGCACTTAACGAATTATTAGCAATTAAGAGAGTGCATTTGGCAGGCTGGCAAACTCAAAAGCATTCAGTTGATACCCAGAAAGTAAAATACTTTCGAAATGCAAAGAAAGATTTCAGAGGGGGTTGTCATGATGAGTTTGAGTTTCTTACCTGCTTCTATTAATTTGTCAGCAGTGGTTTACAGTGAATTGCATTAGGATAGAGTGAAATGCTTCAAAAAGTTGAATATTTCAAACCAAATTCTTTTAGATATAATTTTGTGGAAAATTTTGGCTTTTTGTTCCAAAGTGGAATTTGAGATACTGTATGTTTCCATGGGATAGAAATAGGAAATCACCCTTTTTGATTTGCAAGTATTAGTGTTTTGGTTCTAATTATGTTAATCCTTCTACTTGTGCAAAGGAGTACCTGTATTTTCTGCAAACTGGCTTAAATAAAAGAAAATCTGAATTAAAATATTTGCCTCCTCTAGGACATCTGCTCAACATTAACAGACTATCAACTCATTGTCTGATACACATTATCCAAGATAATGTTAGCTGGGGTTTTTTAATTTTCATTTTATGCTTCTTTTCAATTGCAGCTTAAATTCCCAAGCTCTTCGAAATGGTGAGTCATTAGGAATGTCATTTCAAAGACTGTATTTAATCTCTTTATCTTTTCCCACAACTGGTTTACCCAAGAGCACAAGTAAAGCGCATGTAACAGACTCCCAAAGGCCCTCAAATAGTTATTTCTTTCTTATCTAGCCTTATTTTATTCTCACTTTATTTAAAACTGTCCTAAAAAGACTCATCGAGTTGGTAATTTTGACTGTGAGGGAATTGAGTGCTTTTTTAGCACCGCATGGATTTGAGCTGGTGACTGCATCTGAATTTTGCCTCCTCTGCTTCTTGTTTCACATGGGTCTGATCTGCAGCACAGCCTCCTGTCTGGTTTTACTGATTTTGCAATACAGGCATATAAAGGTCTTCTCTATCAGTGTGTTTGGGTTTTTTTTTAAAGCCTTCTCCACATGAAACTGGTGGTTAAGTATAAACAACATCAGGGAAGTATTAAGGTATGAAAAAGTATTAATTCAAAACAGTTATTAAAGTTGGTGAACATAAAACATAAAGAATCAAAGACCAAACTGATCTTACACTGAAGTTTATATTCCTAGGTAAGAACATCAAGGGTGTTCTACATAAGCTACTTAGAAATAATAATAATAAGGGACATCTTCTCTCCCTTCTCAAATTGTGGTTAAGAATATATATTCTGATACAGTAGTTGAAATATATTAATATGTGACACCACTACACAGCCGTGGTGTCTTCCAAGGCAACATGGATGGAATAGAGGTAGACACTGGACTCTTCCAACAGTTATTTCTGGGGACGTTTTCTTACTTTTCTTTTATGACTATCACATGTCTGTCACCAGATTGTATTTAAAACTGTTCAGGCATTGGCTAATTCCAAGTATAGCCACTTAGTGTAGAAGGCATGTACTAAATGCTACTGGTGTGATCTGGTAACATATTCTAGTTTGAGGATGCCTTCCCAAGAAATACATGCTTCTAGCTTAAATCAGCTTTCCTGCCTGCAATGAAAAGCTTTTCTTGCATGTTGACCTTAAGCTCCAACTAATTTTCCAAACAAGATGTTGAAATGGAGCCTTGGGTACAAATGAGACTCTGATTAGCCTTGCTCATGGCTGCAGCTGGAATGCAGAACAAAAACCACCCAAGGACAAGAGCTCTTCAAGTGTCCTTCTCAAAGTTCCTGCTGGGCAAGGTTGTCTCCCACCATTGACAAGTGTGGGAGACAGACATTGATGTCCTTGACAGGAAACTTCCAGTGCCTCTCTTTACAATGAATCATAGAATGATTTGGGTTGGAAGGAACTTTAAAGGTCATCTAATTCCAAACCCCCCTTGCCATGGGCAGGGATACCTTCCACTAGACCAGGTTGCTCTAAGCTCCGTCCAAGCTGCCCTTGAACACTGCCAGGGATGGGGCAGCCACACCTTCTCTGGGCAACCTGTGCCAGTGCCTCAGCACCCTTACAATAAAGAATTTCTTCCTACTATCTAATCTAAATCTCCTCTCTGTCAATTTAAAGCTGTTCCCCCTTGTCCTGTCACTACCTGCCCTTGTAAAATGCCCCTTCTCCAGATTTCTGTAGGCCCCTTTTAGGCACTGGAAGCTGCTCTAAGGTCTCCCTGCAGACTTCTTTTCTCCAGCTCCCTCAGCCTGTCTCCATAGCAGAGGTGCTTCAGCCCTATGATCAACTTCATGGTTCTCCTCTGGACTCACTAAAACAGCTCCATGTCCCTCTTGTTTTGGGGGCCCCAAAACTGAATGCAGTACTGCAAGTGGGACCTCACCAGAGCAGAGTACATGGGGAGAATCACCTCCCTTGACCTGCTGGCCATGCTCCTCTTGATGGCTGGTTTCTGGGCTGTGAGCACACACTGCTGAGTCATTTGAGCTTCTGTTAACCAACACCTACAAGTTCTCCTCTCTCAGTCCAGTCTCTGCCCAGCCTGTATGATGCAGGAACATGATGCAGAAACTCCTCCCAGCCACCTGGAAGTCCATGTGGCTCTGCTGCGATGACACTTGTACCTCAGGTGCTGTGCCCAGGATGCCTAATGTCTAGCCACATGTGTATCCTAGAAGTATTATAAAGAGAAGCAGATTTAAAAGCATGGAAAATAGAAGACAATTGTATCCCAGGAAAGGTATCATATTAATATGACCGCTGAGGGTAGAAGAAATTTATCTACATTTATAGCATTCATAATTTCAAGCTGTATTGTGTATCTTCGTACAAGACACAGCCACCCAACCTGTGCTGAGCCATTGCTTTGTAATCTGTAAAATAATTCACAGAAGACAACACTGTTTATGTCTTCTGCAGCATGTCATTTTAACATGTGCTGACATACAGGAACACAAATTACCCTCCCAGACTGCACCCAAAGCACAGACTAAGGTATTAAGAGGAATTCTGAGGAAAAAACTTTACATTTCAGTTCTTATCCATGCTCTATATGGATATGAAGCAAGACTGGTCCATCTTCCACTGAGCCAAACTTTGGGCTTATTTCTGCACTGCCTTGCTCCCTCCCTTAGGAGTTAGCTGTTCATAACTGTACAGAGAATGCTCCTGGAAATTTTATGCTTACCCTGTCAGGAACAAAGCAAAGACTGAACCTGTTCAGACCAAGCAGTCTTTCTGCACTAAGACACTTAAAAGAAAGGTATCATCAGTTCATTGTTCAAAATGCTTTACAAGTGATTCACTTGGACACAGCAAAGCCCTTTTTTTGAGGATCAGGGCTGACAAGGCCGGGCTGATTTTAATGTTGATTATTTTTAAGAAGAGTCTACCGATACCCTGTGACCTATCAACAATGAACACCTCACTGCTCTCTTCCCTTCCCTCCTCTTCCCCTTCTCCCTTCCCCTCCCTCCTCTTCTTCCTCTGCTCTTTTGCCCCCTGTAATTTTGTTCTCTTGTATTGTTTATTTTTTACGGGAGTTTCCATTAATCAGCAGACAGACACTGTTTTCCTCCTGCTTCAGCAGGGACGAGCTATTCATCCTTTCTGCGGGAGAAAGGCAAAGTTCAAAAGCACAACTAATTAGAAGCAACTAATGACCAAGTTGGCCTTGCAGGCGGTGCAGGAAACACAGCTTGCCTGTGGACATTTTATCAACAGCCTGTCTGACTTCTGGGCTCCAAGCAGCCCAAGAAATGGTTTATGATCAAAGGCTTCCTTCTCAAGCTGGGAACATTTTGCAGACTGGACAGATAGTGCTCTAGATGTGCTAAAGCCATCAGCTTGCCATCTTTATGTTTTTGGGAATGACACTAAGCCGTCAACTTGAAGGCTTTCCAATCACTGGACCCACACTGGTGTCTGAACATCATCAACTTGAACACATGCTAAGAAGCACTAGGAATACAGTAGGCCACAAGAAGCTCTGCTGGAACCCCTGAGTGTTACCTTGGGTACAAGTTAAGATATACTGGCTTTCAGAAACCACTTTAACCCATTCCAACAGGGGTAATTTCCGATGATGTAAAATAGATGAGGGTTTAGATATTACTGTCTCTTTATGGATTGTGACTATGCAAATATCAAGTCCTCAAGTTCTTCTGGTCACGGCTACTGGAATATTAAGATATCTACCTATCTGTTAAAAAAGATGCACAAATCCTAGCAGCAATGATGCCAAGTTTTCCCTTATCTCATAAGATGAGAAGAGGCAGCATGAATCCAAAGACACCATCGCAGACAAGGAAAGGAAACCAGAAGATAGTTGTGGCTATCTTGGCAGAAGTGCCCGCTGATTGTGTTGTGACCCAACAGGCACTGCCATTCAGATGCAGAGACCCCTATGTGGACACTCATACCTGAATACACTTGAAAAGATTTCTACCTCCTCTCTCCATTTATGAATGTTGGCTACATTTAAGAAAATATATGACTACCTGGATTATAAACACTGGTTTTAGTCAATTGTCCCAATAACCTCCAAAGACACCAGCCTACTCCAGCTTAAGGCTTATATCAAAAATTCTTTCTTCTTCACCCTGTGTAAAAAAAACAGCTGATCAAAGAACACAGTCCACTCCTCCCACAGCATAGCTGACTGTGATCACAGCACGCTGCCATGCCATAAAGCAAGCAAAGATGGCTAATGCTAATTATGAATGTAACAATCTTTAAAGTTATTTCTTTAGCAGACTTTCCTTGCTGGGTGCGTCTGGCTCGCTTTTTCTTTCCATTGCCTCTGGATAAAAGTACACAATACTGCAAGTTGGGGGCTTGGAACTAGATGGTCTTAAGGGCCTTTCCAACCCTAACCAGTCTATGATTTTGCTAAAAATTATAGGTAAGCTGTGTAGAAATCTTTAAGTGAATTTAGCTCATCTTTTTTGGTACACAAAAATTGCTCAGACTTTTGCTATTTTTTTAGGGATTTCTCTTTCTTTTTGAAGGGAAACCAGTCGGGTTTTATTTTTGTTTCTAGATTTTAAAACACTGATCTCTTGTCAAGATGAAGTCTCGTTCTCAATAGTGCAGCATTTTTTCTGGCATTAGAATAGGTAAGGAGGGCATCTAAAGTTTCGAAAGCAGCCGAAGCCTTAAAAATTGGTGAAATAAAGAGGAAAGAGTAATTTTTACATTGCTGTAAGTACAAAGCAGTTCCTTACTGCCCTCTAGTGGAGCAGTAATATCCTCACAGGCACTAACTGGTTGTAACTAAACCTGTTTCCCCTTAGTGAGCCCTTCCTATTTACTGTTTCCACACTTGGTAACTTTATTGGCATCTATCACATTAATTCTTCTGTGCAAAGGGACTGAATCTTACCTTCTGCTTTGTGAATTCTTCCCTCCTCTTCTATATTCCAGGTCTACTTTAATAGTGAATAATTTGACCAGCTTTTGCCTTTGCCCTCTATTCTTTCTCAAAACACGAATAGGCTGAATGTAAAGGGGTCCTACAAGAACTCCACTGTAATTTCCTTCTGCTATGGTGATTTATGTACTTTTACATAGGTGCAATACAGGAGAGAACTTCTTTCATACCATGACAAGCTGGTTCTACTAAGAGCTGTCAGGTGAATCATGGTTTGACATCTTCAGAGTCTAAAAGACTGTATCAGAATGACTTGCCTTTAAAAAGCAACAATTTTTCACATATTTATCCATGTTATGCACTTATCAATTATCCCACTGTTTCAAATACTCCATTAAAGCTCATCACGATGCAGATCCACTGCACTGCCCTCCACTCCTTGGAGTCTTCTTTTTTTTCTGAAGTCTGCTGGCACAATTGCCAGTTCATACTTCTTGACCATCAAAGCTGCTTTAAGTGACAAGTTCCAGCCTACAGTGAGGGGGGTAGTTAGCAGTTTCTTCTCTCACTTTCAATGCTGTGGCAGTGTGTCCCATTCCTGGCAGCTTGCTGCCACCCATTTCATTGACCTTTTCTGCCATTCTAGTTTACAACAGCTCTGCCCACCAACCCACCCTGCAAAGAAAGGGTCTTGGGCATCACAACAAATGAAAGTGAAAAAATCCAGACGTTTCTTGTCACTCTACCTTTAATATTCCCATTATACTTTAATAGATTATCTCTACCAACTTACTGTGAAGCTTGCTCTTTCTGACAGTTCTTAAAAATAGGATTTTTGATCGATTTTTAAAGAAACGTTTTCATGTAGCCGACTTCATACCAAATTTTACATTTGATGGGTTACAATATGCCTCCACTTCCCTTTTCCTGGACTTCTTTGTAAATGTTCTCCCTAGCTAAAAGCAGCTTCCCACCTTACTTTCCTTAGCAAAAGTTGTTTTTTTTTTTTTTTTTTTTTTTTTTTTTTTTGATAAATATTTATTCAGAGCATGTAATCACCGAATCCTCGACCAGTTAGAGTTGGAAAGGACCTTAAGATCATCTAGTTCCAACCCCCCTGCCATAAGCAGGCATACCTCACACTAAACCATGACACCCAAGGCTTCGTCTAATCTGGCCTTAAACATTGCCAGGGATGGAGCACTCACAACCTCCCTGGGCAATCCATTCCAGTGCCTCACCACCCTAACAGTAAAAAATTTCTTCCTTATATCCAATCTTCCCCTGTTTNTTTATTCAGAGCATGTAATCACAGAATCATAGAACAGTTAGAGTTGGAAAGGACCTTAAGATCATCTAGTTCCAACCCCCCTGCCATAAGCAGGCATACCTCACACTAAACCATGACACCCAAGGCTTCGTCTAATCTGGCCTTAAACATTGCCAGGGATGGAGCACTCACAACCTCCCTGGGCAATCCATTCCAGTGCCTCACCACCCTAACAGTAAAAAATTTCTTCCTTATATCCAATCTAAACCTCCCCTGTTTAAGTTTGAACCCGTTGCCCCTTGTCCTGTCACTACAGTCCCTAATGAAGAGCCCCTCCCCAGCATCCTTATAGGCCCATTTCAGATACTGGAAGACTGCTATGAGGTCTCCACGCAGCCTTCTCTTCTCCAGGCTGAACAGCCCCAACTTTCCCAGCCTGTTTTCATATGGGAGATGCTCCAGTCCCCTGATCATCCTCGTGGCCCTCCTCTGGACTTGTTCCAACAGCTCCATGTCCTTTTTATGTAATGGTTGTCTTGAAACAAATTTCAAGGTACCTGCAAGAATTCCACCTTTCTGGCAGCACCTATTAATTTTCTTTCAAGTTTTTTCATTTTCAGGAACCCATGGATTCTTTGACAACCTGCTCACTAAAGATTTTAATGGTTATTTAGCTTTATGCCTTTGCCATTGCTTTGGATATATCTCTTTGAAATGCTAAAGCCAATTAATTATGTAAGCAGGTAGGATGGGAGCAGTGCCTAGTGATACCCCACCTCCTGTTTCTTCTATGTGAGACATAGATAGAGAAGAAAATCCAAATTAAAGACAAAAAACAAAACTATACTGGATATTCTGTTTTAAATTCTGAGGAAAACATGGTGCTATATATTTAACACAAAAGTTAAAACAGACACTTAGACCATGGTTTTCATACCTCCAAAACATTAACAGTAGATACATTTCATATTTAATAGAACTTTATTACAAGTTGATATAACCATTATTGCCATAAGAGAAAGGCTAAATTAAAAAATCCAGTGCAAAATAAAAGCACCCTACAAAAATACATTTCTGTTCCCACTGGCAAACATTTAGACCTTGCAAGAACAACTGATTTCAGTGACTTCAAAGCAGTTGCTCGCTGACATGAAGTTTAGACAGGAACTGCTGGAATTTTAGCTGTTGACTTAAAAAAGGAAAATAAAAAAAGGGAGACTCATTGTCTGACAGATGCAAAAACTGATACAAAATGTATTAGGATAACATGAAACAAACATACATTAAATAGTTTTGTTTCCTGGTACATCAGATTTTCAAATGAATTTTATAAAATTTACATATTTAATGGAACTATTTATCATTGCGGAAAATACAGTTCTTTATTTCAAGTTTATATTAACCATAAATATCTAAGGGCAGCAAGGATACTCTTCAAGTTGGTGTGCCTTACTTCCCCATCCTTTATGTCTTCTGCTCTTTGCTTTTTGGAGAAAACATCATGGCATACGGCTGCCGTCTTTTTGGACGTTGACAGGGAGCAAGATCCTCTTTAATGTATCCTTAAAAGAGTAAGAATAAATGTGAGATAAGATATGTAACATAAGGAAACACTCATAACTTTAGTTTCATTTTTTGTTTACCCTCAAAAAATAAACAGTGATTTTTTTTTTCCTTTGTGGCAACTGATTCTCACTTGGAAAAAAAAGCTAGAGATCCCAGGGGGCAATATCATTAATGAAAACACACAGCTGCTGTCTAGTAGATGACTGTGTAGTAATGCAGTACAGACAGATAATACTGAAGAGTGGACATTGTTCATCTATAAATGGAATTGTTCATCTATTGAAAACAAAACTGCATTCTTCATTGTTTTTTCTACAGAAGATCTTACCCAAAAGTAACAAAGTACTTAGAGTACTGCAAATTCGGTTGACTAATAAAGTTACTTTTAAAAATGCATTTCCTAATCATACAGAGGAAACTTCAGGCACAGGTGCTTTGCAGGTCTAAATAGTACATCCCTCTGTTTTGAGGTAATTTCTTAAAAACTTGTCCATCTGGAAAAATCCAAACATAAACCTCTGGATCAAACACACCTTGAAAGCCTTCTGATAAGAAAAGTGCATAGAAAATTCCTGTCATGTGTTCCATTCAGCTAATACTGATAGTAAGCAGACATTTTATGCAAATCAGTTACAGCACCTGGCTTTTGTCAGACCCTTACTGTTTATCAGTACTAATATCCGCTGAAGTGAGAGTAATAGATTCCTGCTTCATAGTTAAAAACCGCTGTCCATGCAACTCAGTTAAGGAAAAGACCACAAACCACAGTTGGCTCAAGATACCAATATGAAGCAGAACATACATCCTTTGTACCCCACTACTCCAGAGTGACAGCTTCAACTGTTCATCATGGGAACTCTCTGGCATTTTGATGTTCTTGTTGTACTCCTGTATAATATGGTTTATTTCCTAAGCAAGGCTTGAGTTAAAGTCTATGTCTGATAGTCAGTAGAGACCATTAACAATTGAACAGCTCTTACTCTAGCAAACAAGAACATACTCAAGAAGCTCATTGTAATGAGGCTGCAAGGAGATTCCAGATGTGTAGTAACAAAGAATCTCCCTAACAGGCTATCTCAATCACATAAAGTTATAAATAGGTATGTCTACTTTAGACCACATTTCTCGATGACTGGAACAGGTAAGAGGCAACCAGGTTAGAAAAGGAAGCACTATGATTTGTTCATCTTTAAAGATAATGATCAAGAACCAAAGGTGATTCTGGAGTGGTGAGAATTCTTTTATTGCTTAGGGTAAAGGAGGAATGTATTAGTATCAGCATCAGACAAGCCTCATCTAACTGGATACACAAGAGAGGAAGGAGACTAGTCACAAAGGAACAATGATTCAGCATTCCTGAGGTGCTGTCTAGCTGGACTAAGGGATTTACTTTTCCTTATGTGATACCAAAGACAAATAGCTGGAAAAACAAGAACCATGCTCCTGAAGTCTAACCAAGCCAAAGAAGCTTAATGGCTTGCAAATTCTGTGACTAGCTTAACCCTTTGCAGTGGATCAGAGAACTTGAAGGGAGCTTCAACAGGAAATGTGACACCTGTCCCCCACAATGAAGGGGGAAAGGCATAAAGTTCTAAACATACACATATTTCTTGGAAATACAGCTTCAAATTCAAATGAACTTGACCCAATATATCTTGATTAAGAAGAATGATTTGCACTATAAAAGTTATGCAAGTCCCTAAAAATCAAGGCTCCCTTTTCTGAAAGATTAAGGATGATACTGCAGCACTATCACGCAAGAACACATAAACAGCTTTGACTATGTTATCCAGTGCCTGCCCTGAAACTATTATGGGAACTGATAAAAATACATGAAGATTAATGCTTCACAGCTAATAACATACACACAAATAAAAGTTACTCAAAGACAGTTCAGGTAGGCTCCTTATCCTTACCTAAGAGATTCACTACTGCTGAAGAAGTGTACATATAGTACACTACAAACTCACTATATCTGAACATCATGAGTAAAACCTCATTTTATATCAAGCTCTAGGATTTAGAAGACTTATTTAGGAAAGAATCATCTTCTGTTTGAAAAGAAGTCAAAAAACAAAACAAAACCCCAAACTCCACAGTTTTACAGTGTTGCTAACAAGCAGGGTATATGTATTAAGACCTATTTAATCATACCTTATCTTCAATGTTTCTGTTATCATGTGGTATTATGGGACTCCAAAGATATAAAGGACATCAACAATGCTGCCTGTCCCCCCTCAGTGAGCACAACCTTTTAGCCTTTGCCTCTGAAAAAAGTGACTCAATTCTTCCTTTGGTTCAAAGACATGTAGGATTCTAATTACATTCTATGAAAATCCCAATTATTTCTGCTGTCTCTATCTAGGCTCTAAGAAAGTTTCCTTATATGCCCTTCTTACTGGTACAGGAGCTACTAAAAAGATAAGACAGTAATTACTCAAATAGAAAAGACTGAGAGAAGAGAGGAGAGGAAGGCTGCTTTATGAACTAGAGATAGTATCAGGAAACTATTTTAGGGAAAAAAGGAAAAAATCAGCTTTTAAAAGCACTTGGTAAGGCTTTTCTGCACAAACCTCTTTCCACACAAGTTTGGGTGGAAGGAAATCCAACTTCCCAGAAATTTTCAGGAGTATTTGGAGGAATGTAGCGAAATCTGTGTCTTGAACAGGAAGCGAGTTTCTTTGCTCTCTCCTCTTCTGGAATGTCTGCATAATACTGAAGGTTAGGAAAAAAAAAATTCAAGTTAACAAATTTATACATATAGAGCAACTACTTTACACAATGACATTGTCAATCACTGTTCATTAACATAGTTATCTAAAAATAATGGAGAGGGGAGGCAAGCTGGAAGTAGAGATTTATTATCCTAATGACAAGCACCTGGCCATTATCCTAAAAGCTTACTGAATTTACAGATTAAATATAACCTTATGGTGGCGAATTTGTTAGTTTTATATCTTTTAACATACCACAGGTACAAGGCTTAGGCATGTGCATAATTACTTATGTCAACAGTTTTACCGACTGCTTTTACAAAGCGAAGTAGCACAGGTGTTGAAATAGAGGGAATTTTCTAATAAATTAAGTTTCAGTTCTCATTTGCAAATTAAATAAAAAAGTGGGAGAACACACTACAAAAACCCATGCTGCAGAATTATTTCCTGTGTCTACATTTACAGAAGTAGCAGCAAATTACGTCAAAATGCTTCCTACTTCATTACCTTCAAATGAGGGGTAAATAAAGAGCTAGTTTGACTGGCTGACTGACACTGGGACTCCAGAAGCTCTCTGCCAGATGGGCACTCTCTAGAGCATATAGTAAATCAGCTACTTTTTCACCCCTGTCATCTGTACTGGAAACTGCAATGAGAAAAGTATATACTCTCTCCAAAATTTTTTCTGTGTGTTCCCAGGAGTAGAAACATAGAAAGGGAAGTTGGTTTCTTCAGTCAGTTTTCTGATGCTTTAGTTTGTGATTTTAGCTAGCATCTCCTAAAAATAGCGATCTGGCACTTTGATATCGAAGTGACAAAATGCTTTCAAAGCAAATGCGCTGTTTGATTGAAGTGGTAAGACAACAGTCACAGTCTGGATTGCACAAGAGACCTGACACTCATAAAACAATACCACTGAAATGATAGCATCACAATTCAAAAAGGTAAACTAAAGTTTTAAACCTCGTTCAATCAGCTGGAAAGTGATCTAGACAGGAAAGGAACAGAATACCTCTGTCAATAGAGGCTACTTCCTGTCACCAGCTTCTGGCAGGATTCTGGAAAACTTACTACCTGGAAAACTACACTAATAAATCTCTTTTTTTTTTTTCCTAATTAGACGGCAGACAAAGTATAAAATAGGCATAAAAATCCTCCCCCAGAAAATCATGAAATAATTATATTGATAACTCCATAAAAACAGAGTAATCACAGCTCTGAAAAATGTCAGTGGCAAAACTGCATGTACTAGTAAAAGCAGACTTGTTCCACTTTGTGATTCGGTAGTTTGTAAGAACTGCCTGAAACAGAGGTACATTTTCTCCCTGGTCTCCAATCAATTCAGATTTCTTGCCATGATACAAAGTGTGAGACCTGAACATATTCTTGTCTCAAAGACCTTATTAGTAAGGAGTCCAACCTAGTAACATGTGGGTCTCCTGGTCAGGAACAGAGATTCATGTTGTTAGCAGGTCACACACAGAATTTCAGATTACTCGTCTGTCTACTACAAGATCCTGGTATGCAGGATAAACTGTCACTTCTTCAGTGCAAAAGAATTGTTTCCAGAACTTTGCAACTTGCAGTCTCAGAAAGAGAGCCCTTAAAATGTCTCTCTCATTAGTTTAGCACAAAGTTACTTACAATTTTTGCAATCTAAGTGTATGTAAAACATCTATCAGATTCCCCCACTTATCTAAATCATAGCTAGACTTAATAACCACACTAACAAATGTTACTTTTACAAGCTACCAGTAATTTGTACATACAACCTTTCTCTGATTGCATTGCAAAATCATAACAAACCAAAACAAGACCTCTTATCAAACATTCTACACTGTAAAGTGAATGAGATGCTTTCACAAAGTTTTGAGATAAGGACTTAACAAAGGCCTTTGATAACAGTCTGTTATGGCATGTGCAGAAGCTAAATCTCTCACATCATCTCAGAATGACAGGTAACTCTTCCCAGTCATACTGCTTGCAGCACATAGCAAGAAACATTTAATGATTTCTATCCACTCTGTAAATATTTCATAGAATCACAGAGTAGTTAGGGTTGGAAAGGACCTTAAGATCATCTAGTTCCAACCCCCTGCCATAAGCACGGACACCTCCCACTAAACCATGTCACCCAAGGCTTTGTCCAACCTCGTCTTGAACACTGCCAGGGATGGAGCACTCACAACTTCCTTGGGCAACCCATTCCAGTGCCTCACCACCCTCACAGGAAAGAATTTCTTCCTTAGATCAAATCTAAACCTCTCCTGTTTAAGTTTGAACCTGTTACCCCTTGTCCTGTCACTACAGTCCCTAATGAAGAGCCCCTCCCCAGCATCCCTATAGGCCCATTTCAGATACTGGAAGGCTGCTATGAGGTCACCATGCAGCCTTCTCTTCCCCGGGCTGAACAGTCCCAACTCTCTCAGCTGTCTTCATATGGGAGGTGCTCCAGTCCCCTGATCATCCTCATGGCCTCCTCTGGACTTGTTCCAACAGCTCCATGTCCTTTTTATGTTGAGGACACCAGAACTGCACACAATACTCCAGGTGAGGTCTCACGAGAGCAGATTAGAGGGGCAGGATCACCTCCTTTGACCTGCTGGTCATGCTTCTTTTGATGCAGCCCAGGATACAGTTGGCTTTCTGGGCTGCAAGCACACACTGAGGCCAGCTCATGTTCATGTTCTCATCAACCAACACCCCCAAGTCCTTCTCCACAGGGCTGCTCTCAATCTCCTCTCTGACCAACCTGTAGCTGTGCCTGGGATTGCTCCAACCCAGGTGTAGGACCTTGCACTTGGTATGGTTCAACTTCATGAGGCTGGCATCAGCCCACCTCACAAGCGTGTCAAGGTCCCTCTGGATGGCATTCCTTCCCTCCAGCATATCCACCGAACCACACAGCTTGGTGTCATCGGCAAACTTGCTGAGGGCGCACTCAATCCCACTGTCCATGTCAGCGACAAAAATGTTGGAACAAGACCGGTCCCAACACTGATCCCTGAGGGACACCTCTCGTCACTGGCCTCCAGCCGGACACTGAGCCATTGACCACAACTCTTTGCGTGCGGCCATCCAACCAGTTCTTTATCTTAAGTTCCTTAGACTTTAGACTTTTCAAACCCTTATGACTTATAAGTAAACCAAGACTTTTTTAAAAAGCATCATTTATCCTCCCATACTCCCTTCTTCCACAGGCATTTCATTCAAAGCTAGTTTTATTACAGTGCAATGACACAGCCAAACATTCTACACATTCCAAGACATTAATCTTGACTGGCATAGACTTAAAAAATAACCAAACCAAAACCAACAACAAACCCAAAAGTTTAATGTAGAAACCTAATATTGTAAACTTGGAGCTGTAAATGTTTCTAAAGCACCATAGCTACCACTCTAGCTTGCCAAACAGAAGCAACAACTGGATTTGCTGGGAGGAGAAGATAGCAGCAGCTTACAAAGCAAGTTAAAACACTTAGTGCATGGCTCTAGGCAAAGAAATAGACTGAAGGTTTGGGGTTTTTTCTGTTTTTTTTTTTTTTTGTTTTTTTTTTTTTTTTTTTTTTTTTTTTTTTTTTT